>JARHVA010004449.1:1320000-1372500 GCA_037957365.1 Torreya grandis
TTTGGATGGTTATGGAGCTAAAAAGAAAAAATGGCTAGTGAATTTTGATTCTTCCTCAATGGCTCTTCGCTCATGTAGTAGGGATGGCATGGGAAGGTCTTAAGGATCTGATTATTATATAATTTTATTGGTTCCCTAACAGGTCCTTGCTTGTCTTTTTTGCTTTCATCCATTCTTTGAGCTCATTTCATGCCTTTATTTAAAAACATGGTTTCTTAGATTGGTTTTGTGTTTAGGCCCTTGGACTTTGGTTATTTTTTTTACATGGTTTTTAATTCTGTTGCTTCATTGGCATTGGTTTGTGCCTTTTTGGTGTTTGGTTATGGTTCCCCCACTGGTAGGGTGGTTTGGCTTGTCTACCCTATTGTTGTTATTTTTTGTGGGCCTCTTGTAATAGCTGTTACCATTATATTAATTTTTTCATTTAATAAATTAGGAAAGCAACCCATCAACACACATCATAACATAAAATTATATATATATATATATATATATATATATATATATATATATATATATATATATATATATATATATATATATATATATATATATAAATATATATATATATATACATATATATGGTGTGTGTGTAATATATATGATAAAATTAAATAAAAATAAAATATTATATATATGATACTATATTATATAAGTAAAATATTATATATTACATGTTATGATATTCTATATATAAAATCATTGTAAATATATATTATTTTTTAAAAATTTATATATAATATGTAATATATATTATTAAACTATATTAATATAACATTATTATTACAAATTATAATATATAATACATATACATATAATATTATTATGGTAAAATATAATATGATAATAATATATATTATATAATTTTTAAAAAATTATATAATATATATTAAATTTAAATATATTATCACGACATGGACTAATAAACTCTTGCCCTGGCATCTATATTTATTAAATGTTAATATCTAAATTATTTATTTAAATTCTAATTTATAATAATAAATAAATAAAATAAATAATAATATAAGAAAGTATATGTAAATGAGATTGAATTATTAATTGAAATTATATAATAAGTAGAATATATAAATAATTTTTTTAACAAAGTTTAATTTAATATTATTCTTTTTAATATATTATGTTTATATATATCTCATTATAATAATACAATATTAAATTATTTATAATATATTATTATTAATTATTATAAATATATATATGATATATACTTAATTTAAATATATGCTTGCTATTTTAAATATTTTCCAAGTATATCTATGTCGTGTATTTGTTGAAAATTTAATATTTAATAAAAAATAAATAATAAAATTTAAATATATAATAATAAATAAATAATAATATTTTCTTAGCCTTGGCTTTGGCTGGCGTTGCACTACACTATGTTTTATAGTAAATATTAGGTGTCTTCTTTCACTAAGTCAAATTTATATATTTTTATAAGGTAAGGGTTCTATGAATTAGGGATATCATCGTGGGGGTGTGTGTTTATAGTTATTTAACAGATTTTAAAATATAGTTACTTTAATCAGTTTCATTATATATATATATATATATATATATATATATATGAGGGAAATTAATTTTTGTTTCTCAAAGCAAATCAAAAAATTGATCACTAAGTGAAGTGGGAGATGGGTTTTATTCATTGAGAAGTGAAAGTAAACAATTTTTTAAATAGAAGATATTTTTTCTAGTTAAGAATATAAAACTGACATCATATTTATTTAAAAAAATTTATGATATAATAATTTTATAAAAATGTAGTTTAATTATTAATAATTATATTTTATAATAATATTTTAAAGAATATTTTAAAATTTTGGATATTAAATTGTAAAATTGTTTGAATAATATATTAATTCTAATTATTTGATTGGTTATAACTAAATAATTAATTATTTTGAATGAAAATTATAATACTATACTTTAACAACTAATTATAATAAATATATATTTTCATTTTCTTTAGTGATTCCTCTCTCAACTAACTGGACCTTGTTACAATCTAATGTTGCTTCTACATAAACAACAATATAAGAAATATATATTTATGATAATTATTTGATTGGAATGCAACTCAGATAATAAATAGATTCCTCAATACTTATTTTGTGATATGTAAACTTAAATGTGATAGAGATATAATAGGGGCCTTATTCCCTATGTATATCTGGGATCCAATATCAGATAAAAAGTCAAGTCCCGAGCCTTCTTTTCCTAAATGACTTTTGGGTATCCATGAGATACAAAATGGTTTCATCATTCACTTGAATAAGTATTTAATGCTCCTTTTCATCACTGTGTGTATATGTATGTGTGTATAAATTGGTTGTGTAAATATAACAATTATTATTCTATTGGGACTTAAAGGAACTAAAGTTTGAGTGGAGGTTGGAAAAGCATTTAGGGTCTAATATTAGGATATATCTTATGCCCAACATATATGTATTATTATTTGGAACAATATTTCCAAATCAAAGAGTATGTTAAGATTTTTTTTAATTTGAGATTTATTTTAAGTTAATTGTGGGTTTATTCTTAATGATAACAAAAGTGAAATGTGTTTAACTCTATTTAGTATAGAATAATTAATACAACTCTTTATTTTATGGTTTAATTTCATAAAAAAAATATCAAAATCAATTTAAAAAATACAAACTAATCTATTATTTTATTTAGTAATCAACAATTCAACTCTTCCATTTTACATTTTTTAAATTTATCTTCTTACAAACTTTTATTTGTAATGCACTTACTTTACAGATCCTATTACTTTGTATTAATGCAGCGCATCTAGACTCCCGTTTGATTGATGAAATTTTTTTTTGGGAAAATTGTCACATTTTTAGGGCTTTTGCATCATAGATGGCTATGTCTAAATGGTTGAGTGAAATAGATTAATTAGAAATTGCATCCCAAAAATGCAATGGTCATGTTGATAGTGGCATCAAGGTTAAGTATAAGGTAATTACAATAAAAAGCAAAGCTATGTCATACAAAATGTAATAAAATAGAAAAAAATATTTAGTGAAAATACATGTGTAATGAAATTAGAAAATTTTCATTTTTTAAAGTTGGTATGCAAAATTACATACAAAAACATTTTTTGTGTAGTGATTATCTAAGATAATAACCTTTATATAATAACCTTACTTACATGTACAATGTAAAACATGATCAACACCAAAAGGATCTTAATCTCAAAGTAAAGGAAAATGTATGTATTTGAGTAAAGAGAGGCTTCAAGAGAAATCAATGAAGCTCAAAACCTATAAGGTATGGGACATTCACCATTGCAAAGTAGGTTGGAGAGAATTATTTCAAGTTTTATCATCCTTACACCCCATGAGACCCTCCCTAATCATTCAAATGTGCTTAAAAATAATTTTGAGAACTTACAATTATATGATCCATTAATATCAATTGAGGAAGGATAATTGCTACCATCTATAAAATAATTTGCCTTGGATTTCCAAGGAGAGATGATTGAGAATGTATTGTTGTAGTAGAATGTTAAAATAACTACAAAAGAGCCACAAGCGTATCACTGATTTTGCATAAAAGGAAAGACATAAAGTCAAGTTACATAGAACCTCAATGACAGTGGAAAGATCTTACATGTCATCAACAAATAAGCTTCAATGGGACCAAATCCTCCCAAGATTGAGTATGATCCATGAGGATTAGAAAAAACAAAACATCTTCATCATGAAACTAGAGAAAATTAGGGAATCCATCAATAATACTACTCAGAGTGGGTATTTCTTGTATGGTGATAAAATCTCTATAATCCAGAGAGGTAGTTACATAAGTGTTGTTTTCCTTAGTATTTATTTGCATAAATTTCAATCTTTTTAAGGGAATTTTTAATTTACCTGAGTAATGGTTTTTACAATGGAAATTGTATTTTTAGAGTAATGGTAGAATTACTATCTCTTTCATTTTTATGCATTTGGGATTCCACTAGTGCACAAAAGGACACTCTTCAAGATTGTATCAATACATTGAGTGGATTTAATGCAAAAAACTATAGAATTCATAGAATAGAAAAATAGGGAAAAAAATTGTTATTATTTGTGTTTTAATTCATGGTCATTTATTTAGGGGTTTGAGTAAATTAACAAACCATCCACGAGAACTTCCTTCAATATGTCTGTGTGGCCACCTACCCAATGTTGGTAATATTAATTTATGTTCCATAAATTGGTGTAATGCATGTAATTATTAAATGTGTTATTCATTATGGAAGTATTAATTCATAATTCATCTTCAATGCTTGTGTTAGGTTGAAAGAAGATGCTAACTATTAGACTTGCTCTTGTCCACCTGTTACACTTGTCAGTCCAATCGATGCCCAAAAATAAATTTTCATGTGTTATTTACATTATATTTGAATATTTATTATATTTCTCATTTGAACTTGTTATCAATTTTAATTGTTCCTTATTATTATTTACATTAATATTTTGAAATTTAATAAATTATATAATTTTAAATAGTTGTGTAATATTATATTATTATCTAACATTATTATTTTAAAACATAATATAATTTAAAAAATTAATGCAATATTATTATTACTTGCTATTAATATTTAAGATTTAATTTAATATATAATTTTAAATACATATACATTGTAGTAATAAATTATAGTATAGTTATAGTTATATGAGGTGATGGGCTGACCTTAAACTGCAAACAGGGCTTAACTACCTTATTGACAAAATATCTTCTCATGAAATATCTTCTAGATTCTCTTTAGGTGAACAGGTGTATCACAGTATATACACATAAAACATACGTCCTTAAAAAAAACTAAAACTTTGGAAATACCATATCGTGGACATCCTTAATTCAAGGGGTTGCTGCTAAGTCCAACATTAGGAGATTTAGGGCACTTCTTCAGTGTGAATGTGATCATGCTGCTAAATCACCAACACTGAAGTGCTGGCTTGAAGTGTGGATGATGCCAGTAGATCCCCAATCAGACCCAATTCAGCACACTCTATAGTCCTATCAGCCAAATCTGCAACCAAAGGAGAAGGAAACTGCCCTATGATCTACAATATGACAAATATCATAGATACCTCGACTCGCCTCATTTGGGGTCTATGTGCCTTCACATAACATGCAACTAGTGGAACTTTATTTATGTTCACGTCTCAGAGCTTGAATGTTGGATGCCATAGTAGTGATCTAATCATCTTCAAGGTTAGAGTTATTCAGTGTCCTCTTAGAGAAACTCTTTCTAAGGAATGACAATCTCCTCAATTCTACATCTAGATACATGGAGTCAGCGGGATCTCCCTTGAATAATAGGAAAAAATGAGTTCTATGAATTATGGAGACACAACATGCATCCCACAGTCCAATTATCTATAGTCTCTGTAATCTTGATAGTCAATGATTAATCTCGAAATCGAAGATTTTTAGTCAAACTCCTCAAATTCATACAAAGATACTGTCAAAATCTAAATCCAAACATGCTACTGTTGATCCTTCCAAAACTCCTCTGGGCGAGCTTCTCCCCATTTCTATTATTTCACACCATGTTTTGCACCTGCCTCCATCTTCTTCTTCTTCATTCCTTCACATCAAAGTATACTTGTAAAACATTTGAGGAGGTCGACAAGCATATTCCTAAATCCTGATGGGTTTGATGAGGATCTTCTCCTGGTTCTTCTTCAACCACTCCTCTGGTTAAACTTTCTTTGGCTTTTCGAGAACAAGTTCTGTGCCTTTGTATTTCATGTGACTATTGACAAGCTGGCTAGCAGCTGGAGCAGACATGAGAGACAGCTCTCTTACTAAAACTTCAACTGCCACTATTCTAGACAAATTCTGAGCATTGGCACCGGCGCAAAATAAATAAACTACTATTTTTATTCCATGCGTCTCTTAGGAAAATTACAACAAAACATGTTTGCATGCCACACTCTTAGCACCCAACTAAACATACATAGATTTAGGCACAAAATATATTATGATTGATATGCAAACACCACTTCTACTCCTACATTCATGTCACCTTTCTGTCGCCATGGTCAAACAAGATAGTACAAGCCGAATGGCCTTCGTAACTCCTCATCTCCCTAAGGAGATCCTCCCTTTTTTTCCTCTACGTCCCTCTTCTCCCATCCATGCATATCTTACTCTTTTTGAAAGAGTCTCCCCTCTCCTACATGCCCAACTTGGCTCAAGATAAAAACAAAAATAGTTTTTAATTTCCAACAATATACTAATATGGAAAAGACTAATATCTTATGGTTGAAAGATTTCAACCAGTCCCCTCATTTGCTCTTTAAGCCAAGATTGGCTCCCAACATGGAGATTCTCTCTTACCTAATTTTAACTTTTCACTTTTTACTTTTGAAAATTACATTTATTCTCAAGGTAAAAGTTTGAAATCTAAACACAATTTGGAGGGAAAACAAGAATTTGAATTCAATCATCCCAACGTAACTACGTCTTGCCAGGATATATGTAGATGCTCCTGCATCATACTCTCCCTATAGAAAAGATTTGAACCTTAGTTCAAATGAGATGCTTCCTCCATGCATTAGTCTTCACTCTATGCCTAGATCCCAAGGTCTTGTTGTGAATGCCAATGCTGGTGTTTGTCATTTGTAGTCTTTGTCTTTCAGCTTCTTGCTTTTCTTCTTTTTCTGGTATGTTCTTCTCCTCATCTGCTTTTCAGCTGTTATATCCCATCTCCATGCTTCATTCTCATACATGTCTTCAAGATCTTCTTGATCTTCTTGGTTCAAAAATTTGTCCATTGAGCTATGGACTTCATTCGTCTCCACAACTTTAACACCTGCATTCAAAACATCAAAGGCAATGTTAGAAGCAAAAACTTGAGACCATAAAGTCTCTTGGCTACCTCCACTCTTCTGCTCTTTAGCCAAAACTACCTTTGCCTCTTTAGTGTGCTCTTTTCTTGCTTCAGTTTCACCAATGGTGTTCTCATCATGGTTTGTACCTTCATTCATCTCTCTTGAATGACCAAATAGCTCCTCCAACATTCTCAACTCTTTCTTTAGTAAGATCTTATCTATCTCTCCATTCTCTTCATCAAACTTGGGTCCTTCATTCTTAAGGATTACTTGTTCTTTACCCCTTATCTCAACTTTTCTTGAGCTGTCTTCATGCAAACCAACTTCTTCATCAACATCAATATACTTATCAAAAACAATAGGAACACTATTACCTTGTCTCTCCTTGTTCTTTTCAATCTTTGCTTGAAGCCATCTTATTTGTTCTTTGTTTTCAATGAGGCATTGCTTTGCTGCATACTCTCCCCTTTCCTCATCATCGATCCATTTGGAACTCTCTCCTTGCTGAATATTAGTTTTCATAGACATTTTACATTCCTCATTTTCTATAAAAAGATCATTAAATGATTCAAAAACATCATTATCCCATTCATTACCAGCAATTGACTTACCTTTCATCTTTGAATCCTCATGCTCTACCTCATTATTCTTTGAGAAGTTTTCTTTCTCACCTTCATTCTCTTGGTTACTTGAATTGCCTTCAATCCTCTTCCATTGACTTCTTGGTGTTGTTGCCTCAACACTCACATCTTCTCTCTTTGCCTTCTTAGGCACCCATACTTGTTTCTCCTTCTTATCATTTGTCTTCTCAAACCATGTAGACATCCTACATCCATTCTCTTGTGACAATACTGAAAATCCAACTTTGTTTGTCCTTTTATTTTCTTGTACACCTTCATTCATATTAGGAATATGAGAAAAATCAGTCTTATAAGGTAAACTTTCCTGCTTGCTTACTTGTTGCTTGCTTGTGTGCTTCACCATCCTTTTAGGCATTATGTATCCATGATTGACTTATTTGTGTGAGGACTTCATCTTCCTCTTGCCTCTTCTAACCTATGTATTAACATCTTCATGCTCACAATAACAATCAAAATCAGGTCTTAACACTTCATTTACCTCTTTGATAGCTTGATCCATGGAGCAATCTTTCTCTCCCTTTGTGCTTTGTTGTTCTCTTGCCTCTTCTTGGCATTGAATGGTATCATGGAAGTCATCCTCATCTTCTATCTCTCCTCTTGCTTATAGGGGTTCTTTAACACCTCCCTCATGCATTAACCAATGCATCTCTTCTTCTTTATCAAAAATAGAAAACTTTTTCTTTTCTCTTACATATTCACTTGTGTACTTGGTGTCTTCTCTTGCACCAATCTCTTCATTATTCAAGGCCCTTCTCTTGACCTTCATAAGGCTGCTCATACCTGTAATTACCCATGCAAAGACAACATTAGATATAAAAAAAAAGAGACCACAAGGTCCCTATGAGTGTTCTCTTCACCAACACTCTTATGTTTTCAAGTGCTCTTCCTGACACTTTATCTTTTCTTTCTTCTCTTCAGTTCTTCACAATCTCTTCCTCTTTTTTTTGCTCTCTTGGCAACCTTCTTATCTTCTTCAAGCCTCTATGGGCTTCTCTCTTCTTGGCAATCTCATTTTGCCTTCTTGTCCTTTTCATTAGGAGATCAATTGGCCACTTTAACCTCTTCCTCATTGGCCATAGCCCTGCTTGGTTTTCCATCTGCATCCAAGACTCATATTCATCTTTAATCTTAGCTAACTTTCTCTTTAAACTAGAAATCTCTTTATCAATTCCATTACTATTCATACCTCTGATGCTTGCTTTCTTCTTGTTACTCTGCTCTTTTCTCAGTAATATTTCCATTTCTGAGATCTTCACCCAAGTCTTTTCTACCTTGGTCTTTTGATCCCTGTAGGTCCACTTGTCTCACCCAAGCCTTTCTCCTTGACTAGTCTTTTGACAATCTCCTTGATCTCACCTAGGCCTTTTGCATCCTAGTCTTTTGATCCTCTTCTCAATCCTGCAGCAACTCTTTATACAACACTTCAACAAACACAAATCACAAATCCAAGCTTACTTTGTTTTGGATCTTCGTCTTGAGCATTCACTTGCTCTTCTTCTAAAGCTTCTCTTGGCTCTTCACTAAGCCTTCCTTGGCTTCTTCTCCTCTTAGGCCTCAATGGCTTGAATGCCTTGAACCTACAACGTCTTCAATGCAACAACAATTACTCTTTAAATATCTTTGAAAACAACTTGTCAATAACTTCTTATTACCTTCTTCACTTGCTTCAATCACTATAATTTTATCTCTGCAAAAATTGATTAGAAGAGTACAAAATTTTCTTTTTTTTAGGAGCTTACTAGCTCTGATACCAAAAATGATGACCTGACCTTAAACTACAAACAGGGCTTAACTACCTTATTGACAAAATATCTTCTCATGAAATATCTTCTGGATTCTCTTTAGGCGAATAGGTGTATCACAGTATATACACATAAAACATACGTCCTTAAAAAAACTAAAACTTGGAAAATACCATATCATGGACATCCTTAATTCAAGGGGTTACTGCTAAGTCCAATGTTAGGAGATTCAGGGCACTTCTTCAGTGTGAATGCGATCATGTTGTTGAATCACCAACACTGTAGCACCGTATTGAAGTGTGGATGAGGATAGCAGATCCCCAATCAGACCCAGTTCAGCACACTCTGCAGTCTTATCAGCCAAATCTACAACCAAAGGAGAAGGAAACCGCCCTATGATCTGTAATATGACAAATATCATAGATGCCTCGACTCGCCTCATTTGGGGTCTGCGTGCCTTCACATAACATGCAACTAGTGGAAATTTATTTTTTTCACGTCTCAGAGCTCGAATGTTGGATGCCACAGTAGCGATCTGATCATCTTCAATGTTAGAGTTATTCAGTGTCGTCTTAGAGAAACTCTTTCTAAGGAATGACAATTTCCTCAATTCTACATCCAGATACATGGAGTCAGTGGGATCTCCCTTGAATAATAGGAAAAAATGAGTTCTATGAATTATGGAGACACAACATGCATCCCACAGTCCAATTATCTGTAGTCTCTACAACCTTGAACGTCAATGATTCATCTCAAAATTGAAGATTTTCAGTCAAATTCATACAAATATATTGTCAAAATCTGAATCCAAACATGCTTTTGCTGATCCTTCCAAAACTCCTCTGGGTGAGCTTCTCCCTGTTTCTGTTATTTCACACCATGTTTTGCAGCTGCCTGCATCTTCTTCTTCTTCATTCCTTCACATCAAAGTATACTTGTAAAACATTTGAGGAGGTCAACAAGCATATTCCTGAATCTCGGTGGGTTTGATGAGAATCTTCTCCTGGTTCTTCTTCAACCACTCCTCTGGTTAAACTTTCTTTGGCTTTTGGAGAATAAGTTTTGTGCCTTTGTATTTCATGCGACTATTGACAAGTTGGCTGGCAGTCAGAGTGGACATGAGAGACAACTCTCTTACCAAAACTGCAACTGCCACTGTTTTGGGCAAATTCTGAGCATTGGCACTGGGGCAAAATAAATAAACTGCTATTTTTATTCCATGCATCTCTTATGAAAATTACAACAAAATGTGTTTACATGCCACGTTCTTAGCACCCAACTAAACATACATAGATTTAGGCACAAAATATATTATGATTGATATGCAAACACCACTCCTACTCCTATATTCATGTCACCTTTCTATCACCATGGTCAAACAAGATAGTACAGGCCGAATGGCCTTCATAACTCCTCCTCTCCCTAAGGAGATCCTCCCTTTTTTTCCTCTACGTCCCTCTTCTCCCATCCATGCATATCTTACTCTTTTTGAAAGAGTCTCCCCTCTCCTACGCCCAACTTGGATCAAGATAAAAACAAAAATAGTTTTTAATTTCCAATAATATACTAATTTGGAGAAGACTAATATCTTATGGTTGAAAGATTTCAACCAGTCCCCTCATTTGCTCTTTAAGCCAAGATTGGCTCCCAACATGGAGATTCTCTCTTACCTAATTTTACCTTTTCACTTTTCACTTTTGACAATTACATTTATTCTCAAGGTAAAAGTTTGAAATCTAAACACAATTTGGAGGGAAAACAAGAATTTGAATTCAATCATCCTAGCGTAACCACGTCTTGCCAGGATATATGTAGATGCTCCTGCATCATGAGGACACATATCTTACAGAAAACTGTGTAAAAGACATCCATAGATACCATTCTCAAGTGCTTCAAGAATAATATCTATCTATGTATTTAATATAAATTTATCTAAGATATGTATATTAGTAGCACTTGTATCGGTGTAAAATAAAAGTAAATATTTATTCATCATAAAAAATATTCAATATAAATATTTAATGCAATTTTAAAATAAGAAATGGAGAAAAACATAACATTAATTTATTTTGATGTATATAGTAAAATCTATATATTACCTATATATTAATGATGATTATTTGACTTTTTATTTATTTTGATGTGACAATATTTTTTATGATAATTTAGTTTCAAAAATTTATAATTATAATATATTTTTTATTGTTCAATTATAAAATATAATTTGATATATATCTACATATTATAAAATTAATTACAATTTAATTATCTTTATTTATTATAAATAATTATAATATATTTTAAGGTATTTTGGAGTGGGTGCCAATGAAATAGTGTATCCTTTTTGTGAACAATATTAAAGTTTGAAATATTTATCATAAATGAATGATTGTTGATTCAACTAGTGAAGTTTCATGGCTCACAAAGATCCCATCAGTGATCAATTCTTGCTACTAGCAAAACTTGACATATGAAAAATGATGAGGCTGTGATCATGCTCCAGACAAAAATGGTGGAAAGGATACCCATCAATCCTTGGTTCTTAACTTAAAATCGCCACATATTGTAATGATTCATAAAAAAAAAATGCCATCGAAACATTAAAAATGTTAATTTATGACACAACTCCACACCAAATTATATAATAATATTGTTAGCCACCATTTATAAAATAGATAAAGAACTAATGCTTGTACCCACTCAATGTATACTCTTATTCACTATTTATAAAATAGATAAAAATTTAAAACATGGAGCCACTCTTGACTGTTTATAAAATAATTATTAAAAATATATATACTTTTTAATTAATAAAAGTTTTTGAAAATATATATCTTTGTTTAATTGTAATTATGAAAATTATACACTATTATCCCCAAAGGGAATCGTATAAATATCAATTATGGAAGCGTTAGATCTTTAAATGTTATTTACTTATTTTTATGTACTATAATAAAAGTAATCATGCTCAAATGATATATTATTTTATATTCTTTTATAAAATATTTCAATTTTATTGTAGTATTATTTTTAAAAAATAACAAATTATTTTTTATTTTATTTTAATTAAATAATATCAATTTTAATATTTTAAAAATTTAAAATAAAATATTAAAATTAAAATTATTTAAAGTTTGGTTATGAATATTTATATCAAAAAATTACATTCTTATAATTTATTATATTGAAATAGAAATTTTAAAAAATATTTATATATAAAAATTTAAAATCTAGATTCACAAACTATATTTTATAATTGAAGTCAAATTTTGTATATATATTCATGTTGTTATAAAACAATAAATGCATATACACTTATTTAAAACAATAAAATATTGAAGCGTTAATGTTAATCCTTTTAAATTATACTAATAAAATATTTTAAGACAAATGAAATATTTTTGAAATAATTATATATGAATTTGATGTTAAATGTTCTATATTACATCTCAATCTATAATCATGGAAAATATATGTAAAAATAAAAAAATGATATTCTTATGTAAAAGGTTCTTGTATTGTATGAGAATGTCGAATGAGGCACACTTAAAAACATTTAAATGTATACTAGTTTTGGCAGCATGTCCTAAATATTTTCTAATTACCTTTAAAGTATTAAATATCTAATTTTGAAAGCGTTTTAATTATTTTTAGCCTATTTATAATTTTCCTTTATGTATGGAATAAGCTTAAGCCATTTTCTCAATTTAAATTAGGTATGTAGTTTTTAAATGTCAATGGTATCTCTCAACAAAATTTTGTGATAATGTTTTTTCATGATAATCATTTTGGCATCCTTAATGTGAATTTCATGTTTTGTTTTACAAGAGTGTTTTACAAACATCGATTTTCCTTATGGACTCTTATACATAAGAGAAAAATGAACATTATTCCCAAAAACATTGGTTGATAAAAGCTATTGAGATTGAAAAGTACATGCACAATTTCAATTTATATAAAATCTTAGTTCTGTACCATACATAAAAAACAAGTAGCAATAGATTTATAAATAATTGAAACCCTTTAAGAGTATATATTTTATGTTTTAAATATAGTTGATGCAATTTTCAATAAATATTGTAAAGACTACTTTACATTTAATTTTGTAATAAGTGTGTCATATGGGGCATCATTGTACCACATTAGAGTCTTTTATATAAGGAGATTTAGTTTATTGTTCTAACATATATTTTTTCATGATGAAAAGTTGTATGTTGTGATCTGAAACATTTGTTAATAAAAACATATGTAATTATCTTTAAAAAAAAAACATTATATAGTTTTAAAATATTTTTACCCCTAAAATTTGAAGTGCTTTAAAACTTATTAATGATAGGTGTAAAAATTAATTTAAAAAGTGATGTCGTACTTCCATCCTCCTCTACCACAAATACTATCACAAAACATTATTACTTACAATATTATTATATTGAAGTAAACAATCATATCCAATCATACTGCCATGTTTTGGCAGCGTTTTATTGAGTTTTATGTTATTTTATGTTAGGAACCCATGTCATACCCTTCTCTTTGTATTATTAGTTTATTAGTCACTATGGATGCATATACTTTTTAATTCATGCCTTAAACATATTTGAATTATCCCATATACATGAGAATTACTAGTTATTATAATAGATTCAATATTTAAGTAAGCATTGAGGTCCAATGAAAGCATCCATAAATATTATTATATTGAACTGGCTCAAAAGTGATTGACCCCTCAAACTGTCATGCAATATAAATGTTGTTTTGGATTATTTTTCAAAGTTCATTTTTTTTGTAGCTCATAAATCTATGTATAAGGTTCCTCACATTTGGTATCAGTACACTTTCTCAGCCTCTTGGTAGGTTTTAGAGAATTTATGTTAGTGGTGGCTTTCAAAGATCTACATCATTTATGGAAATATTTTTCCTTGCTTCTATTTTCTACATATTTATTATAGGTTTAGATAAGGGTAAATATCTCTCCACATAACTATGCAAAGTGTTGAGGTACATTCTTGTTATTGGTGTTGTGGCATAAATGTTTTCATTGATGTCAATGTCAACATGAAGGTCAAAGTCAAATTTGGTGTCATGCATGGTCAAGTGGTCTGTGATAAGGAGTATTATAATAAAATATAATTTGAAGGAAACCTTTTGTATCTCTATTAAGAGATAATTTGAATGCAACCCATTAATTATTTTAAGGTTGATGACATATTAAGGTCAAGATCAAGATATAAGGTAAACATACTTTTGAGCACTACTCTTAAGGAGTATTGTCATATCATGAACATGTGTATCAAGATGGTGATTTGGTAATATGGATACACACATGTATGAATAGATGTTCAAGGATGACCAAGCATGCATATGAAGTTTGGGAACACTCAAAAAATCTTCAAGGTAAACCTACAGGGGTAAGGTCTTAATCCTAGGCATACAATTAGACTAGTCCTAGACCCTCGAACTAATAAGGTACCATGAAATGTTGCCAAGACTTATGATGGATAAAAATTAGTGGTATAGCATGTCATAAGATGTTTGAAACTATTTAAACATTTCTTTAAGGTAGATAATCCTTTAGAGGATATGTTAAGGCCAGTTCATGGCTTATTCTTTTGAATGAAGAGACTTAGTGAGAAGGCATATACTTTTAGCATGATGAGGTGAGTAGTTTGAGGCTTATTGAAATAAGATTGATAGGTTGTGATAATTTTATGAGGTTTTATGACATGAGCATGAAGTTTTGATACTATTTTAAGTGGTTTGAAGATATGTTCAAGGTCTAAAGTATCAGTGGCATTTCAAGGCCTAATGTGTAAAGAGACCTAATGTCACCTAATGAGGGTTCAAGTTTAGTTTCTAAGGTGATAAATATCATGATATAATTATGAGAGGTATGAAAGTTTATGTCAAGTTTATTTACCAAGTATGAGGTCAAAGTTTGAAGTAAAAATTATGAAATGTCATTTTGAGGTTTTAAATGTGCACAAAATAAGGTATTGTAGACATGAAAAAGATTTTCTTATGCTTTTTGGTACATTCAACCTTTGCATGAGATACTATAATCTCATGGAATTTGGTCAAGCATAGTAACTCAAGTTTTCAAGAATTAGTTTATGGATTAATGACCCAAGATTAATGAATGATCATTAAGATTGTAAGGTGGTCTTAACTCTCTCTAAAACCCTAACAATGACTTGATATGGAAGATATTAAAATAAATGGCTCATAATGAATTGGATGACATAGTTTTATGGTTGAATAATGTATATTAATCTTATAATTACCTCTAATTGGCATGGGTCTATAAGAAGAGTGACTGAAAGCTATAGGAAACCCCTTATTTCTCAGATTTTTGACGTAGCAATTAGGGTTGACTAGGTCAAATCATGAAAGTGATTGGAAGATGATGTGTAATAC
This sequence comes from Torreya grandis, assembly GCA_037957365.1. NCBI lineage: Eukaryota > Viridiplantae > Streptophyta > Pinopsida > Cupressales > Taxaceae > Torreya > Torreya grandis. The sequence goes on from JARHVA010004449.1 coordinate 1,335,652, forward strand.
TTTTATTTTGTGTCCGTATAATGTTTTTATTAGGTAAAAAACTTTAAATATGTTAAACCAATCATGAAAGTTGGCCTATTGCTAAAAAGGCCTAATGAGGAAGATAATGAGAAAAATAGGTAGAAGTGGGAATGAGATTGGGGATGTGTTGTAGTGGATTAAGGATGGATATAATTACATTGATTTAACTTTAAATACCTATAACACATATAACTAATGGATATAATTTTTTAATAAACTTGTGTTTGGTATAAATTTGATCTTAATCTGACTTGTCTTACAAAGTGAGGTCTGTGTATAATGAATACATGACATTGGTCTGTAAGACTAATATTCCTATTTCATCCTATATTTGTTTAGTTTTAAGTTAATTTGAGGATATTCTAGGATCATATTAATGCATTTAAATTTCTTGAAATTAAATAAACATGTGTTCTATGTCATTGTTTCTATGACTATGTTTTGGAGCATTCAGGGAGTTTTCTGTGTGTTAGTAAGATTGATATTCCTGAGGTCTTTTTCTCTATTTGGTGAAATATAATGAACATGGTGATTAACCTAATGTAATTTAGGTTATATTGATATTATTATATTTTATGGTTGTTTGATTAAATTAGTGATGTGATTTAGGTTTGGTTGATAGACTTTATGGCAATAATAAGGTCTAAATATGAGTAGGCCTACTGTTGTGGTTCAAAGAGTGAAATGAGCTAAATGGTGTTGTGAAAACAAGTTGAGATTATTATGGTTATAATTAAATAATTTCTGGATTGTTTCATCCATTTATGGAGTCTCAAGATGTTTCAAGGTGGTGAAGGTGAAACGTGTGCTTTGAGAAGGCCTAATTGCTTTAGGTCTCCTTTAGGTCTAAGGGTGATTTTGGTTATTATGAGTAGTGATAGATATATGTATTGGTTCTTTTATCTTATGAAACATAATTTTTGATATATTCTAAGGCTAATTCAATTATGGATATTTTTTTTCTAAAAAAGGTTGGTGAAAGCGAGTGTCAAGTATAAAAAGAAGCCTAATTTGAGTAGTTAAATATTAGTCTGGTGAAAAAATGAAATCAAAGTTTGGAAAATAGTTAGATGGATTTAAGACCATAATATATTTATATTGAATATGTCATCAATTTTTAATAGTGACTCTATAGATGATGATACTTGTCATATGACCTAAATCTACTAAGAAAAGGGATAGTTGAGTGAAAATGCCTAATAGAATATTTGAGAGAGATAAAAGAGAGTGAACAGAAAAAATGTGAAAATAATCAGTTAACTGAGAAATATATTTAAAATTGTAATCAAAGGTTCTAGGTGGCTAAGTTGGTGTTGAGTTACCTAGGGGGTTGGTGACTTGTTATAAGTTGGTTGTTGACTAGTTAGAGGTTAGTTCCTCACTAAATATTGATTCATTGTTTATAGGACTATATTAAAATATGTGTTTCAATGTTATATGCTTATGTGGATGCTTATTTATGCATTGGTTAATGTATGTGTTTGAATGAATGCTTCATGACTAATAAGTGAAATTAAATTATTATTTTGAAGGAAATAATTCATGCGCCTCTCATTATTTGTATTTATAATAATTAGTATCAAATTAGGTCCTTTGAATTAGGCCTAATATCTAAAGGATGTCCTAAATAAATAAAGATTGCTAGTCAAGCACAAGGTGGTTTCTATACACGTAAGGCTCCTTTGTTCAATGGATCTAATTATGATTTTAGGAGTGTTAGGATGAGAACATTTTTTACATCTCAAGGTAATGATGTCTCTTAATTATTTTTGGGATGGGTATACTATACCCTCTATTCCCCCTACAGTTGTAGAAAGTAAGAAGGCTCGTGACAATAATTTAAAAGCAGTAAATAATATTAATTATGGCTTATTAGAGGCAAAGCTTATGATGGTAATTCACTGTATGTATACCAAAGAGACATTGTACAAGTTGAATATTATTCATGATAGAGATTCCAAGATTAATTTTGATAAATTTTAAACCCATAGAAGATAATTTGGAAGCCTAAGGATGAGTCAAGATGAGACCATTGCAGACTACCAATTGAGGGTTGATGAAGTGGTCAACATCATAAGAGGCCTAGGTGAATAAATAAAAGAGTATAATGTTTTTTAAAATGTATTGATATCTCTAAATCCTAAATTTTATTGGAAAGTATTTGATGTTTAAGAGATGCAAGATCTACACAAGCTAGAGATGGATGGAATTCATGACACCATAACAACCTATGGAATGAGGAAAAGTGAAGGAAGACCTATAAATAAGGAATATGCATTCAAGATATAAAATAAATCAAAGTAGAAGAAGACCCAACTTAAGAATTTCAAAGACAATGATGATTTTAATAATTATGATGATGAGTTGATAGTTATGTTTGTAAGAAAGTTGAAAATTGGTTCAGGAAAATACAAAGGTAAGTTTCGCTTCAAGTATTTTAATTGTTGATAAATTGGACACTTTAATAATAAGTGACCTCATAAGCATAATAAAAAATATGTTGAAGATCATGATGAATGTCATAATGATGATAGGAAGTCTTATAGGTCTAATAATATCAAGAAAAGTTTTAGAAAGTATGATGACAAGAAAAGGTCTTTTAAAAACAAAATAAGCTTTTACACCAAGGAAGATTGCAACTCATCTGATGAGAGTGATAGAATTTATCTTGAGAATGACCATGAAGGTGATGGTCTTAATGTCAATAAAATTCTCTTCATGGCTGAGGAAGCAAGATGCTCAAATCAATAAGAGTTCATATGGTTTGGAGGTAGTATTGGTGATTCAGGTGAAGAAGATGATGAGTTGGAGTTTGAGGCTAAGTTGATGAATTATCTAGAAGAAATAATTATGGTGAAGAGAAATAATGAAGTGATGAGGTATATTTTCATATATTATGAGGATAAAATCAGTTTTTTTGAAGAGAGATTGAGCAAAAACTCCAAGGAACAAGAAGAAATAGTCAAATAGGTGGAGACTCATTAGGAGATCTATTGGCCACTTCAAATTCTTACTTATTGGCCATACCCATGCTTTCCTATCCATATGAATTCTAAGATTCATATCTATATGCAAACTTAGCTAAATATTTCTTCAAACTAGCAATCTCTTTATCAATTTCATTACTAGTCATACCTCTCTTTTTTTAGATGTTTCATTCCTTCTTAGTACCTTCATGTACTCTGTAGCTCTGCAATGTCCTCAAAAATACTTCCATCTCTGAGATCTTCACCTAAGTATTTTACACCTTTGTCTCTTAATACCTTTAGGTCCTCACCTAGGTCTTTTTCACCCTAGTCTTTTGGTGCACTTGTCTCACCCAAGCTCTTCTCTTTGCCTGGTCTTTTGACAATCTCTTAGTTCTTAATTTCTAGATTCTTCTTCCAAATCTTGTAGAAAATCATTGGAAATTATATCATCAAAAATTTATCAAATTATAAGAGATTCAAGCTTTGAAACCATAAATGGTACAACCCTTATCTTTTTTACACCTTAATTTACCTTCTTAATTAGGCAATATTACTAATTGAGTGACCAATGTTCTTATTGGTGACTATCTTCTATATAGGAATAAAATCCACATTTACTAATCTAACCATTTTAAGACACTTAATATAGTTTAACACACCTTATCAGACCTATCAAAATCAATCGATCCTTGTTTGAATGATTAAAACTCTTATTTTCCCTATTGGTTGTGATATCCTCCTTATAGACCTATTTCCTCTATATTATGACAATAATTATTCATAATTTATCCCAAAAAATAATGTGAGAAAACATTATAATACCTATTAATCCTTTATATAAAATACCTAATAATCACCTGAGGTTCCTTTGTATGGTTTAGTACTTCCTTCTTTAGCATCTGCTCTAATTAGCCCTCATGTCAAGAAAACCTCCTTGTCTTGATCATTGTATAGGCTTTAAAATAAAAAAATTCACCTTTTTAGATACCCATTATCTCTTTATACATAAATTAGTCATTTATTTTTACCTTTCTTTGAACAAAAACCACTTTTCCAATATTAGCCTACTTACTTTGCTTGCATGCACCTAGATTTCACCTTGTACTTGATATTTTCCATACTTTCCCATACCTCATAGGAATTAAACCTTCACAAATAGTTTTTTAAACATCTCCAAGGTTAATATTCCAAAATTTTACCCATTTTGGATGGTTATAACTCTTTTTAGGCACTAAACTCTAGGTTAGGGCTTTAAAGGGCCTACACAAAGCTGAGACCTATCAATTTGCAAATGTGAATATTTAAATGAATTTATAGGGATACAAATTATTTTTTGGGTCTATATCAATGTATTACACCTTTATAATTCAACATCCAATCCTTTTCAACCTTCTATCCACACTAACCAAAGTGAACTCAATTTGCTTTGATTGTATGCATATGATAGTAAACATGGTTTCAGGGTTTCTTTTCATAGATAATTTAGAAAATATGTATTATAATGACTATTAACAATAATGTAACATTTTAAAAACTATATTATCCCCCATTCTCATGTTCTCATACTAGATCAATCTATTTATTCCTCCTAACATGCAAATTTTTGTACACAGTCATCTACAGGGTTGAGGGCTAGTTGATATGATTTCCAAATGTCTTAAGGGTTTTTAAATAAAATTTAACATTAAATTATATTTATAATTATATTAAATACTTATTCACATTTTTTAAATCAAGTTCTATGCAATTATTTCCATATAGATCTATCTTGACAATAATGGACTGTCCCCTGCAGACCTGTGAGCAAGATTTTTATTGGTCTTTAAGTGTCTAAGGTCTCCAAGGATGTATTTCCTATTTATTAAGTCTAAATTAACCTTAAAAATATATTACCACTCTCCTATGACTCTCATGAATTATTATTTATGTGGATCTATTCCTTTGATAGTGGACTATGTCTGTATGCTTTGAAACCTTGTCAAAACCTTGTTTTGTTTCTTTACACATTTAAAGCATCTTCAAAGACAATATTCATTACCATTTTAATTTTACATAATTTTCCTTTGATAGTGGACTATGTCTATATGCTTTGAAATCTTGTCAAAACCTTGTTTTGTTCCTTTACACATTTAAAGCATCTTTAACGACAATATTCATTGCCATTTTAATTTTACATAATTTTTAGTTCCTATAAATGATGATATAGTATCATAGTTTTTTTATTACACTATTTATACTATTTAATAAGGCACACACAGACCTTTTCATTGTATGACTAGAATTCTAATAAAGAAGAGTATTGTTTGGATAACAAGAACTATGAGAGTCAAAAAACTTATTAATCAAATGTAATAATTAAAATTTAATAAAAGATGTAATATTCATGTTACATGGATTTAAAGCCTTAATTACTCCCTCATGATTTATTTTCTCACATGAACTCCTCACATTACTTTCTTACATTCTCTCTCTCTCTCTCTCTCTCTCTCTCTCTCTCTCTCTCTCTCTCTCTCTCTCTCTCTCTCTCTCTCTCTCTCTCTCTCTCTCTCTCTCTCTCTCTCTCTCTCTCTAGCCAATTTAATGACCTACTTATGGTCAATTCAATCCAAGCGATAAGGAAAAACCCTAAAATCAAATGACTTACCTCAAAAAAATAATTAAATTCCAATTTCATGACAAGTCCACAATAGGATTAAAATTTCTACCCAAAATTTGATTTCACATTAAAGAGGAAATATTATTTCCTTCATACATTTATTATTTCTTTCTCGATCAGAGTATACAAAGTATTCCAACCTTGATTCTGGATAAGGGATAATATAAATCTTCCTTTATTTTCACTTGCTTTCCCACAATTGATTTCAAAGAACATCCTCCTCTAAACCACTATCTAATAACATTATAAAACAAGCAAAGGTATTTATACATACAAATTCCAATGCATTTAAACTTCAACCCAATACACAAGGTTATAAATCAATTAAAATTCCCTTTAATTACACATGCCCATCATCATAGGCATAATCTTATTAGCTTTCAAATCATGATGAAATAAGCTCCTCTTGAACACACACAAACACACACACACACACACACACACACACACACACACACACACACACAATCTTTTTTTTATTGCCAGGTGTTTTCCTTTTTTGTGCCACATCCCATGCTCAAATAATTGTGTAACTACATTACATGTGCTTCTGTGCACGAGCCAAAACTTAGAACCTATTTCAATGGATTTCCCAACTCAACATGATTTCATTCTTTTCCACCTCTATGTACCAAACTTTTGTGCCGAACATTTGTTCTCTTTCATGTTATTCCTTAATTTTAATACTTGTAAAACTATACTTTTATGAGTTTGATTTTTTTTAATCTAGGATGCCCCTACATCATCTTTGCTATCTACTCACTATCACACAATGGAGAACTCTCTCTCTCTCTCTCTCTTCTCTCTCTCTCCTCTCTCTCTCTCTCTCTCCTCTCCTCATCTCTCACTCTCTCTCTCTCTCTCTCTCTCTCCTCTCCTCTCTCATCTCTCTCTCTCTCTCTTTGAAGAGCCGCCTTCCTAACTTATACACCCATGTAGGGCTAAATACAAAACTAAACAAGATCTTCAACCTAAAAAACATGTTAATGAGAGAGGATTTCCTAACAACATACTAAGGTTGAAAAAATTTCAACCAATCCTCCTTTATTTACTCAGCCATCTCCCAAATGTAGGAAATTCTCTTTTAACTAACTTTTACTCTTTCACGTTTCTCACGGAAAAAACACAAAAGGGTTGAATTCAAATTTAAACATGACTTGTAACTTTGTATGCTATAAAAAGGATGGTTTGCATCTTTGACCAAGTCCTCCATGAAGCTATTTAGATGTTCCTGCATCATAAAACTTGGTATAAGATTATCTAATAATATTATTATGTTAGTATCAAGTATTTATCCATATTCATCATCATGATTTTGAAAAAACATTCATTGTAAATAGTTTTTTCTCGTTATTTATTTTTGTCTTATAACTCTTTCCATTCCTTCATTTGTTCAGTAATATACATTATACCAATGTGTGTGTGTGTGTGGTGTGGGTGTGTGCATGCATGTGTGTAATGGATTATGAACTTATATATTAATTTGTTACTATTATAACATTAATGCTTATTGTACTTGATAGTTCTATAAACCACTTTTTTTTATGAGTAACATATTTTTAATTATATTATCTTATCTCAAAAATTCATCTATTTTCATATCATCTTAATACAAGTAAATCAATAATATGTGATAGAAAAATAATCTAAATTGAAAATTTATTTAACTTATTTTAAGGATCTAGCTTCAAACGTACATAGCGTAGCAAACTCTCTAGTGAGTGCATATATAATAGAGTTATTTTCAAGTATGTATATTTTCAATATAAATGGTCCATCAAAATAATGGACTAATGTTGATATACTATGGCATTCTGATTTTAAAGTTTACATTTAAAAAAAAAAGTTTTTTTCTATCCATACAAATGAAAAATTCAGTCATTCATTCTCGAATTGGTTTGGTCTTTGTAGATACATGAATAATATATTTTTTTTACATAATTCAAATAACATGTAAATGGGACATTGCTCCATATTTTTTAGCTTTTAATCTAATGATGAACTTGACCATAATTTGTCCATGTATTTTCCCATAATAATTATTATAAGAGAAATATTTTCCTTCATAGAAATGTAATCATGACAAAGACTAAAAATGATAAATATATAAAAACAACTCACTAAAAAAATGTGTAATATGTATGACCTAATAATTCATCTAAATTTCATACATTTTATATAATCAAAATATTGCACATTATATGATGTCTAAAAATAAATATATCACCATGAATTAGTTTGGCCATCATAAATTGTTTCATAATTTAAATCATATAATTTCACATTATAAATTTAAAAAAAATAATAATTCCAATATAATAAAATAATAATGTAATAATTAAAATATTTTTAATTAAGTATAAACAATAAAAATACATTGAAATATTAAAAATCAATTATATATAATTTACCACTCCCTATAGAAATTAACATACATTCCACCATAATTTTTTTTTTTCAAGAGTTAATAAAAAATAGCGTTGAATAAATTATGATAAAATCCATCAAGTAAATCATTTCTTAAATTATCAAAAGATAAATTTTAAATTTTAATTATGATCTATTATTTCACTATATCAGAAGGATATGAATATACATATTATATTTTAAATTAATTGATAAATAAAAATAATGTAATAAATTTAATCAAATTTCAAAAAATATCATGGCTATGCAAAATGATTATTTAAACTAATAAATAAATAAAATACATGGTAATACAAAGCATAATAGTCTATCCCACTTTTTGGCATAAAGAGGCCACACAAAATTTCATCTTCTCCTAAACATATCTTTAGTTTGGGTTACTAAAATTAATCAAAAAATATGTTTTAGACTATATACACAAATATTTCGTGCATATACACTCTTGCAATTTTTAAAAAAAATCATTAACTATTTTTTAGGATTTATTTTTTTCATTTTCTTATGGATGGCTATTGGGACATATATTAATGTGCTGTGATGTTTAAATCATATTAAAAAAAACAAATTAAATGCTTTTGGCATCAATACATTTAATAATTTAATTTTATAGGCATGATCTTCTCATTAGGCAAATTTAAGAAAACTTGTTTTAGCACAGTCTGCTATCCACTTAGATGTATCTATGAGGTTTTATCTTGGAAATAATTCCACCAACACACACTGATTATTAGGTTAAACATAGTTGCATGGGTCCATATTTTGAGTTAGATAAATGATGTCATATATTTATAAGAATTGATCATACACGATTTTATTAAAACTAAAAAAAATGAAAAATTTAATCACTAATTTTAAGTTTCTCAATTCTTCTTCTTTACAAATATAATAAAAAATTAAACAAAATAATTTATTTTAACCAAATAAAAAACACATTAGAAGTGAAACATTTACAAATTAAATAGACAGTATTTTTTGAAAAATAAAAATAAGAACCCCAAAAAATATATATTTTATTAAAATAATCATTTTACCAAGTTGTTTTTGTTGCACACACACCTATGCACAACCCTGATCTAGGCATAAATAATTTCTCACCAAATATAAATTTCCACATGTAGAATTTACTCACCTAAATAATTCCAACCAATGTTAAAAACATTATCATAATTTTGAATAAAAAAAGAAACATGTAAAATGTTTTTTCATTTTCCCCATATAGAGATCAAAATACTAATTTAGCATTGGATAAAATTATGTTTCTTTGGTACAATCTTTTATGATACATATAGCAAGGACACTCATGGATTAATACCACATCAAGATAATCTCTATTCTAATGGTGAACACTTAAAATTTTAAGTATTTTGTCCATACAACTAACAGAGGCCTTACCTATATCATAATTATTAATATACAACTATATATATCATAGTATTATAATAATAGAAATTGCATGAAGTAAATGCAATGTAAATGATGATAGACAAAAATAAATTCCTTATTTAAAAAAAAAAAATATTGGCAGAGAAGAATCAAGAAAAAGATAGTATAATAAGTTTCTTGACATATAGGAATTTGAAATTGATATATTGTTTCCATATGATTAATATATTTCAAGGGAAAAATTAATAATATAGTGAATGTAAAATACATGTGATATTATAAGAGTGAGTTGTAACAAAATATTCAATATTTTCTCTTTTTTCTTTCTCAACATAGATACATGCACCATCATGTATTCTTGCATATTTTTAAAAATAGAAATAAGGTCAAATATGAAGTTATTGTAAGTGTCACACTCTTGATAATGAATTATAAGTTAGGAATTATAATTTAATATTACCAACAACAACTATTTCCTTTCCCAATGTTAGTCGATACAATAAATGTATTGTCACCACCAAAACCATTTTCAATGGAAGTTATTTACATTTACGTCATGTTATGGGGTGGATACACACAATATGAGGAATTTATAAATCCCATGCTTTCAAGTGAACAACCAAGAACATTGACATATTAGGTAGTTTACATCTAGTTCTATAAACTATAGCGTTAATTTATCCAAAAGAACCATTGACCAAGCTAAATTCAGGACATAAATTAGACTAATGCATAATTTGTTATCTTTTTGATAAATGTATTTTGGTGTCTAATTTATTATCATTTAGATCTCCCAAATTCAATTTTTAGGTATGTTATGTGTTTTTCAATGTAATCCACATATTTAATGATTTCATAATTTTCCTTATATTTTATAAAGCCATAAAAATTTTTACATATAAGTGAGTTGATAATGATAGATTTTATTTAAAAAATAAATAGATATCAGTCTAGACATTGATAAGTTCTAAACTTCATGTTTTTACTTGTCATTTCACATATTAAATAATATATTTAGGAGCCAACGAGATGTATAAGCATTGGTTGTGTCTAAGTCCACTTAGATTCAAATCTCATAGGGAGTGTGTATGATTTATTTGGATGTTTAAGTTGACTTAGTGGTTTCAGTGGTTGGTGGTGGCTATTTTTATTAGTTTAATTGTTTTTGGGGACCAGCCACCGTTATTATGCCCTAGATCTAGTTAGTAGATCTAGTCAAAAGAGATGATAATAATAATAATAATAATAATAATAATAATAATAATAATAATAATAATAATAATAATAATAATAATAATAATAATAATAATAATCGAGAGGAGAAGAGTTAAGCACTACAAGTGGGAGGTCTTGGGATCCATTCTTAGGACTGACTATATTGATAGGACTCATTCCCTATTAGATGTATGATGGGTTAGCTAGTTTCGTGGTGGAGGTGGTGTTCTAATGTATCCTCAAGCCAATTGAGTGTTCAATGCAATGTTGGTCTGGGTCAGGCATGAAACCTATGTTCAATATGACAAGACATATTTCAGGGCTATGACACAGAATGTAACTATAACCACTTTTAGCTTGATGGGTTTACCCTAGCTATGAAGAGCTGAGCACTACAAGGGGGAGGTCTTGGGATCCATTCCCAAGAGTGAAAACATTGATAGGACTCATTGCTTATTAGATGTTTGGTGGGTTAGCTACTTCGGTGGTGTTCTAACATAGCCTCAATTTGATTGAGTATTTAATGTGATGTTGGTCAGGGTTAGGCATGAAACCTATGTTCAATGCAATGAGGTATGTTTTGGGGTTGTGGCATGGAATGTAACTATAACCAATTTTATCCTAATAGGTTTACCCTAATGGTGAAGAGTTGAACACTATAAGGGGGAGGTCTTGGGATCCATTCCCAGGATTGACCATATTGGTAGGACTAATTCCCTATTAGATGTCTAATGGGTTAGCTACTTTGGTGTTAGAGGTGGTGTTCTAATGTAGCCTCAATCTAATTGAGTGTTCAATATAATGTTGGTTGAGGTTAGGTATGAAAACCTATGTTTAATGTGACAAGGCATGTTTTGGGGCTACGACATGGAACATAGTTATAACCACTTTATCGAAGAGACAGGGGTTCATTGGTAAAGTAACTTGGTTGTTATATGTACCACCTAGGTTCTAATCTCAGAGGTATGGAAAAGGTTAATTGTGGTGGGATGGTAAATACTGGTTGTGATGAGAATAGTGTGGTAAATAGAATGTAAAAAACCAATTATAGTGGGAATATTGGTATTTTGGTATCAGCCAGTTCTGGTTGTTGATGTAAACGGTTTAGCTGCTCTTTTCAAATAATAATAATAATAATAACAACAACAACAACAACAACAACAACAATGGATTTAATAAATTTTTTAAACATGGATTGGAGGCTTCTAGCAAAATAATGTGTGCAATGTTTAACATTCACCAAAGTGTTGAACTATATGATTTTCCAACATACATTGATATATGACACACTAAATGGATCTATCCTAAATCACTAATATGAATAATATGTGTTCACCAAAGGGATTATTTTCATGATGGGATTATCCTAAATATTGATCAATATGTGTTAATAACTTCATCCCTACGAAAATCACTTGATTGATTATACTGTATTATATATATTATAAATAATTTGGTAAAACTACAAGAGATTTCCTTTCCAATGGTTTAATTTATTTTATAATTATGTGAAGGCATGATTGGATTGTTGAAGCATTAATAATAAATGTTGAAATATCTATTGGTGCAAGTAATAGAAATAGATAATTATTATGAGTTTCTTGTGAAATCAATACAAATATATATTTTTAAATATATTATGATTTTATTTTAATAAAAAGACCATAAATAATAATATTTAACATAATTTTTTTTGTGCTTTGATTATAGTGATGCTTAATACTATCAAAATAATTTTTTTGTTTTGTATATAATGCATTTAAAATGGATGCATTGGCAGAATGAACTTCATAAATTTTCAAGATTGATTGAATTAATTATATAATGTAAATCATCATTTCCTTGAAGAATATATTATTATCATTCCATTCACGATGTCTATCAAAATCATGATGACCAATCATATCGGGTTTTTTTAAGATAAATGTCATTACCTAGATGTAGTGATGATAAGAGATATCATTAATCAATTTATGCAAAGTTAATATGAAGAATATTATTATATTAAAATTCATTATCTGGAAGTAATTCATTTTTAGAAACTATATGGTGAATATGCCATGGCTGGTAGGAATTCTGCATGTTTTTCCAAAATTTTCAATACTTGTTTAATATAGAGTCAATGTCTACAATAATGTTTCAATTTAAAAATAAAAAATAAAAAAATAAAAAAATATCCAACAAAGAAATGCTTAGAAAGTAGATTATTTCAAATTAATTATAAATAACTTGGGGAAGCCATGAATAACAGATGTCACATTTTTTTTCAATTTTCCAACATGAAGGTTTTTATCATATTGAAACAACCCTCCACCCCCCGCCCCCACCAAAAAAATTTAGGAATTGTTATATAGAGTGCATAACAAAACTATGAGTAGATCCCACTACACAAATTTACAATGCATGACACATCATCTTGGTCTGGACAAGGATAGGTAGACAACCCATAAATGAATTGGGTCATTTAGACACTTACATATGAATGAACATTGCTAGAGGATTCTATGGAAAAAATGTTGCCTAGAGGGTGATATACCATTCAAGAGGTATTAATGTGTAGGTCTACTATAACAACCTCAAAACCCTATATAAGGCATTTATCCTCCCTATTGGACTACGTAGGGATCCTCATCACTATCTAAGTATTCAATCTCACTATGCAGTTATGTTTTGCTAATCCAAGAGGCTATAAGTATTTGATCATGCCACAAATATCCTTAATATCATAATCAATGTCTAGTTTAGTCCAATAGACAAGGTTAAATACCAAAAGTATAAAATTTAACATAGAATAGAATTATCTTATTGGATAATTATTTAAAATACAAATCTGATAATAAGGAGTACCACAATACCATGATAGGTCATAAACGAAGCACACAATAGTCATCACACCAAGCAATTACTTATACAAGCTTCACAATAATTTTCAAATTAGCAAGAAGATGCCACTAGACCACTACCAAGGTGATGGAGAATAAATTTATAAAATAAATAAGCATTATAATCATACAAGTGAAGACCATTTCTAGTCTTACCCCCATTATATCATTGTACCATGATCCATAATCCTAGGGGTAATTTCACTTATATCCTTCTCTTAGTAAATTCGACCATATAAAATATAGCTCTGGTATATGGGAAATGATTAACATTGAAAGTTACATAGCCACATTCCTATTTTATAACATGAATTATCAATGTTCACCATTCAATAATGCACATGTTATAAATGAACATAATATATTTAAAAATCTCATCATACCAACAAGAACGCATCCATTTGGGGCCATCACTCAATATAAAAATAATACTAATTATTATATTGAACCATCTATAATAGTGCTACCAGATTGGGATTATATGTATAGATCTATAACCATAGGGTCCTAACATGAAATGGTTCTTTAAAATCCTTATCATAATAAGAATTAAATGATTTAACCGTAAATCATTGTGAATAATAACTTATTAAATAACCCGTTATACTATTAGGCCAATGACAACTTCAAGAACTATGACAACTATGGGCTATAATTATGAAAAACTAACTACCGTATCACATGTTGATTACACAAGGTCTCAAGATAGTCAACCATGCATCCAAAATACTAGTTTCTAAAAAATAGATAATAATTTTAACTATGAAACTTCAACCCAAAATTCATGCTAACAAGTACTTGATCTTGGTTGATTTCATTCAATCTCAAGTCAATAATAATTCATTTAATAACTTACCAATTGCCCAAAGGCTGTAATATGAATAGTTGCAATATTATCCTAATTAACAAGTTTCATAATTCTATAACACAATGTGGAAAAATACATTTTCTATCACTTGATAGAATATCTTGGCATAGTCGACACCCATATATATATATATATATATATATATATATACACACATAGGAATAAACCTCTACACTTAATTTCTTAAGCAATAAGTATCTATAAGATTAAGATCATTAATATAAAAAAATAATATCTCAATCACTTCAGAGTGAAACCAATAGGAAAGAGGATAGCATAACAACTTCTTAACATGATTTATTACCTTAATTCTAGTTGATTATCATCAATAAATTATATCTATAATCATTGATTAACATAATCTTTATTTCTATCTAAACAAGATATCCTTCCTTTAAATCAAGGAGGTTTCATTCAGGATTGCATATTTAAAAGAGTGATCAAGAAATTATCTATTATAAGTACAATATGAAATATTATAAAATATACAAAAATATTATCTGCATACAAGAGTCCACACCTCCAAGTCTCAATAACAATTGATTGAGATTGATATAATTAATTTGAATACTATTTTATTGATTGGTAGTTCTATCATATTTATAAGCCAATGGCGATTAACACAAGAAACAATTATACAACCATACAAGTATTAAACTGAGAAACAAGGTAGCCTCTAAAGAGAAAATCAAATTGAAAAGATTAATGCAATACAAATAGAATTAAAAAATTAACTTTATCATCCCAAATTTTGTCATGGGTTATCATTGGGGAACATAATACTTAAGCAAGTGATAAAGATAATAAGATAATCAATTTCATAAAATAAAAACCAAATATATCATAATCATGTACACCGGAAAGGGTGCAACAAATGTGTCAGCTTAAAGCTGGTAATGTGAATTTCCTTAGTCAATATTCTAAAAATCAAATTATATTTTAATAATCAATTTCAAAAGGAGCAAAACAATCCAACTAACTTAATTCCACATAATATAAATTTAAGCAGTGTCTTAATACTTACTTTTGTAACTTTCTTATTTCAAAAGAGTAATCATCAATGAAACTATTGTACAAACCCTAAAAAAAATTAGGGTAATGTATACTCAAATAGATCCTATAAGTTAAAATCAGCAATACACATAACCATATAATGGTCTACAATAGCCAAGAGTATTCCAAACTGTCTACCAATTTAGCTATTTTGTTACTTAAATAAATTCAATCTCTTAATGAGTACAACATCTGAGTCAGGATAAAATAGTTAAAATGCATAAAGCAATAGAGAGATTCTTTCAGAAAAATGCATTGCAAATCATATAAAAATCTTGTTTGCTCTAATTGATGTCTCACAGCAACAAGTTCACAAAATAACCAAAAATCAATTTTCTTTCTACTTAATAGAATTACATATATGATCAACAAGATAATAGTATCTTTTCAAACAATGAATCAATCATACAAAGTAATAGTTTATTCATTTCTACAAGCCTTCATTAACCGTTAACGATCAAATGTTATATGCAAAAAAAAAACAACCAATAGATCAGATTTGTCTTCCACAATAGGGTGATAAAAATCATTTGTTTGGGATCTTGTTTTTAAATAGTTTTGGGAATATATCCAAATCTCAAACTCAAAGATAACATCCTATCACTCTTCTTAATAGTAACCATGGAATTTTTACCTTGAATTTAAGGTTCAAATAAATTATTCGGAAGTAATACATAATAGCAATTTTTTCTCTCTCTGGTAAAGATCGATTGCCATCATGATTTCATAATGTAAACCAAACTAAATAGATGCTTTTTACATATTTTAGTAACCTAACAGCAATATAAACTTTAACAAAGTGATTTTCATTTATCATTTAGGAAGAACACATCATGCATAAAGGTTTTAAGTTATATGCTTTTGAATCACCACAAACTAAATTTTGTTTTCCATCTTAACAATTAGAAACACAAAATAGTCCATCAAATATAATGAACCAGTTTTACCACAAAATTAGGGTAGTAAGGTTTCCAACTATAGTAACAATTTTTATTTTCAATGGGTGGTGCCAAATTTGGGGAGAATCGCCACACTTCCAGCATATTAAAAAAAATACATACAAATACATATCATCACTTTCAACATGAAATATGTAGTAATTAAAATGATCTCCAAAATTATACAAATTCAGATTATGGCGTGACAGACCCAAAACAAACAACCAACACAACAATGAAACAAAAGCATTGTCTAGGTTATACCTTGATTTATTTTCTTTCTAACACAATAAACATGCAATTTCTACACAACACCTTATACACAAACCATACTTCTACCCCTGATCGTAGCATAGGTCTGTGTTGGTATAATAGAATATACCCACATGAGTATATACGCCGACATGGGTTTTCCACTGAACATGCATTCATTTATACAATATTAAATTTCAGAGTTTTAACCATAAAAGGAAAAGACACATGTATGTAAAATCTATGAAGGGTTTTTATTTTGTTTTTCATTCAAATATATAAGCACGATTTGACAAGAACATGTATTTATAAAACTATTTTAAGCAATGCATGTGTACAGAATGGTATAAGTAATCTCAGTCAGCCTGTCATTTTTATAATCGGTTGACGAATTATTCGGGCGACTAACAATAGAACGAATGCACAGGTCACAAGTCTCAGTGGAACTTACTACCCTTGTATTTATAAAACCAGTTGGTGGTTATGGTCCTGTATATAATTAATGTGGAATATAAAGAATGCGAATCGCTTTTGATAATGGCGGACTGGGATTACGCAGAAAGCGACGAGCCGCCACGTGGAAGCAGACTTGCATGTTAAAAGTAGAGGAATGGATTTCTCTGGTCAGAGAAAGCATCTCTGTTTACGTCTTATCAATTTGAATACGGTCATTTGTACTGCTTAATGCCCGCCACCCGATTACATCGATGGAGGAATTTACCTTTTCTTTTGTCCCGTCATTTACTCTTTCTTCTTTGAAGACATTTTATGGGTGCCGATAGATTTATTGGGGAGCATTAAGACCAGCGCATCCGGACTTTGGTTGGATTGAGGAATAAGTTGAACAATAATAATGATAAAAGGCAAACATTGAAATCACTTACGGTAACGGTGGATTGGGGTTACACAAATACCGACGGGCCGCAACGTGAAAGCGGCTACGAAATGAATAGGGAAAGCAGTCTTGCATGTTAAACAGTCCCGGAATGGATTTCTGTTGTCGAAGCATCTCTCTTTACCTCTGATCAATATGAGTACGGTCGTTTTGAATTTCTTAATGTACGGGGAAAGAATTTTCAATTTGGAAGTTAAAAGTAGTTATCATGTATAACAATGGAGAACTTTGAAGCAGTTGTCATTATGTATTGCATAATTTTATTGGTTCATTTTTGGTAAAATTGTTATAGTGTTTTAGTGTTTTTAAAATATCTTTTTGATGGATTAGATGTAATATTTAAAAAAGATGTAAGGTTATCAAATAAAAGAATAAAAATAATAAAATTAAAATTTTCTCTTTCAATTTAATTAAAAAATAACGATGTTTATTTGGGAATGAAAGTAAAATGTAAAAACTAAGCTTCAATATGTTTTCTTCAATCAAATAACCACACTATTAGGGATTTTCTGTCATGGATGACTACACCTAAACGGTTGAGTAATAAAGACTAAGTAGAAATGACATGCTAATGAGGTAATGGTCTGTCTTGATAGTGACTACAAGAATAAGTATAAGGTAATTATAATGGAAACCAATGTTATGTAATACATATCGCAATCAAATCGAAAATAAATTTTTATTGAAAATACATGAGTAATAAGATTGAAGAAAACTCATTTTTAAGGGTTGGTATGTGAGATTACATACAAGTCATATTTTTTGCATGGTGATTATCCAAGATAGTTACCCTTAGACAATCACCTTACTCTCATGTAGAATGTAAAATATGATCAACACATAAAGGATCTCATGTTCATAGTAAAGGATAATATATGCTTGTATTTTAGCAAAGAGAGGTTTGAAGGGAAAATAGTGAAGCTCAAAACCTCTATGGTATGAATGATTCACCATCTCAGAGCTGTTTGGAGGGAATGCTTTCACGCTTGATCCTCTTCACGCACCATACAACCCCCCTTGCCCCCCATCGCCCTCTGCCTACTCCCTCACCCCAATCATTTGAATGTGATTAGAAATAATTTTTGAGAACTTACCTATAGGAGGCATCCATGTTGGCTGAGGAAGGACAAGTGTTACCTATTGGCCACTTTTGGTCTACATACAAAGCTTCTGCCTGGAGAGATGTGCTGAGAAAGAGTTCTAGTTTGAATGAGTGGTCAAAAGATTTCATATTTATTACAAATATTTTGAAACACTTTAAGAAAGCTTAAAGTGCAATTTGTTGATCTTTTAGAGGCAAGTCTTGATATAGGTATAGAGTTGCAAGGCAAAAAATACCAGCAGGTTCTCATGGTGTTTCATTCATTTAGGGGGGCTTGAAATGGATTACACAATGTCTCGAAAAGTTATTTTGAGACTTGAAAGTTATTGAACAAGCATAAAAGAACCAAACTATCATCAACACGTCATGCAAAAACAAATAAGTCAGTCTAGTTGTACATTTGATAAATACACTTAGGGAATCAATCAAGTATAAAAGACCACATGGACCTGGAGATCTTCATACCTAGACCACGATCTACAAATTTCATGTCTTGATGAGATTGCTATCTCAAGATATAAAGCTTTAAAATTAGACTTATCGAGTGAAACATGCATGAAAATGTCCAATTTAAGCTTCATGAAATAGCCATTTAAATAGAAATATTCCAAAGTTGAATGTAAAGTTGGCAAGTGTCCAAATATTGGGATCCAAAATAGAGATCCAACAATGAGTGAGCAACTTGATGATGTTTGTGGGTCCCAAAATCTAACAAAGTGCATTTAATAATACATTCAAGATCAATGGTGAGCATTAAGTCAAAAGGTTAGCTTAAGTGAGAAGCTAATAAGTGGCATGATCTCAAGTGTCTAGACAGAGATCTAACGGTGCATGATGACTAATAAGGTTAGTGGGTCTAGGCAGATCAATAGTGAGCATGTAATCATATGAAATAGATCTAATGGTGAATAATGAGTAAACAAGTCAATGGATATCAAAGGATAATGAGAAGGTGACAAGTGTCTCAACCACACTAGGCTGGCAAAATATCATCAATATGCATTCAATTATATAAAAGTAGATCTATGGTGCCTAATAGGTCAAAGAATCAGTAGGATCTTGTAGATCAAATGAGGAACTATCAGTATTCCTAGATCAAGATCAATGGCCAATAATAAAGGTTGAAGGTGCTATAATTTCAAATCCCAGATTGAGATCAACAGTCGATATCAAAGGTCAAATTTATGAAAAATCGAATGGAGGTTGAAACATGAACCCAGTTGAACTAGAGTGGATTTTTCAAGATTAAATGATGCCATTAAATCCTTGTAAAGGTAAAATATGTCTTTTGGGCTATTAAAGATCAAAGGTGGGCTACTAGGTTTTCCAAGCAACATAAATGTAGCTAGGTAGATATGATGACTATATGAAAACAAATATATGAGATTGATTTTTATCTATAGTAGATACATGTTCAGTCATTTTAATAAAGAGCACACCAAGGCATAAATATGATAATCATATCATCTAAAATCTAGAAAGAACATTAAGCTACCTAAAGCAGACCCAATCATGGTTTAATTAGGATGATGGACATAAAGATCTTGTCCTTGTAAGCAAGCCATGAAGAGGATGGCATAGAGTCCCAAGATGGAGATCAGGTAGTTCAAAATTATAGTTGGAGCATTTAATGCATTCTCTAAATCTAAAAGATTATTTATTTCTTATAAGGAACATGATTCATCATCCTAAAAAAATTCTTGTCATATAACGTATTTCTTGGCCAATGAAAGAGCTTTGGGGCTATTGGGATAAATAAAAGTTGATTTGTTTATGATGGATTAATTATTGATTTGATTAAAATATGGTAGAGAATTCAAGAAAGGTGGTTGACACTCCACCAAAGTAAATGGACCCCATTTATTGATTTTAACACACATGCTCCCCATCTCTATCATTCCCTTCTACTATACATAAAGGCTTGTAAGCCTTGAAATCGATTCCTCTCTTAGGCATGACCAGACTCTACCAAGATTGATCTTGATAACCTCTTGAGGTAAATAGATGATTGTTTCAAATTTCATTGTTCTAGTATAGTGTGTTGATTTCAGTTTGATTTATATATGTGGTAGAAATGTCTCCCTTGACAATTTATGATCTCACCTAGATACTAGTTTATCTTGTTATGCAATTCATGTTTAGTTTTTTTATGTCATTTGATGGAAGCTAAAAGGTGGATACACTGACTAGTTAGTGCCTTGAAATAATCTTTTCCATCACTTCCCTCAGGTTTTAATCACTTGGTAAACTTTTGCAAGAAATATTGATGCATAATAGACATTTGTAGTTGTATATCCAGTATTTTACTTGTCGTATTAGTATTTTTAGAAGTTCAAATAGTGTGGATGAACAATCCTTGCAGTTGTATCACCAACATTAACATAGATTTTAATTTTAATTATCTTTCTCTCCCTTTTCACCCTAGAAATTAGTAGGTTTTAGTACAAATGAGCTAAGTGATACATCAGAGGAGTTAGCCTCATTAAAAATCCTAGAGGTCTGACCTTAGTTTAGGCAACCCAAAACCTAGGGTCATTCCCATATTTAGACTAGATCTGAGTAGAGGACCTGAATAATCCCTTTGCTTAGCTAGGGTGCAATCTATGTCTACAATAATTTTGGCATGCCTGATAGGACCAATATCCAAAAAAGTGAAAAGATTGTCATTGTGTCTTTCTTCTATTCAAATTTTGGAAGAAAGCAAGATAACACCAATAGTGACTTTGAATCAAAGCTTATGGTTGTAAGTAACCTAATTATATCAGATTGAATTTTTTGATCAATTTTTTATCTCATTTGACATATGAGATTGATATGAAAAGCTATGGTGAATACCCCTATAATTTACCTCTTTATTATAAGTTTGAATATGATCCTCATGATGCATATGAGTCCAATCATCTTTACCAAGAGTTATATCAAAGCTATGATGAGCCCCCTTATTACCAAAATCATCAAGCCTTATACAAGTCTCATCTAGCCCCTCTATAGCCTAATTACCCTCCTAATCAATCATGGTAGCTGCATGACATTCTTAAAGAGCCTACTCATACCCGAAGGAATTCTATATGTAGCCTTAAAAAATATCTATTAGGACAAGAAAATAATATGATAAAAATTGATACGTTGAAAGGGTATGGATAGGAAATTGTAAAACATGTCATTAGAGGGGTTAGGATTTCAATGCAACAGGTAAATGAGGAGTGGATGTATTTCATTAGGAGAGGGTTATCCTAGTCATAATGGTGACATGCTTGATATATATGGACTCATCTCAAGGATTGAGGAAAATTTGATAGCCCATAAAGAACATCATACACCTCGTCACCCATTTGTCTTTCCTCCATCCCATGTCAACTTCATGTTGACATTTTCATCACCACTCAAAATCCCTTACCAAATAAGTTTCAAGTTCATCATAGTTCCCCCAAAATCCTCTCAAACTTCCCCTCATAGAAATCTATCCAAAAAAGGATATACGAGGAAAGACAAGTTTGTGTTGAAAGAGCCAGCCATCATGAGTGATCAAGGTCTATTTTTGAATCCTCCCTTGATAAGAAAATTAAATCTATAGATAAACATTTGTATTAGATATCGACATATATAAAGGTAACATCACCTCAACTGCACATACCTTCTTTCATTCCTTAAGCCACAATGCACACCATACATTAAAACCATGAGGCCATGTTTCCATCATGGATTCAAGTCATGTTGTCAGGCAAATCCAATGTCACTCAATCCCCAACAATCCCACCTCAAGAATCTAAGTCCTTTCCCTCATGGAGATCAATCCAAAGAGATATGCAAAAGGAGGAAATGGTGATTGTTGAAGACAAAGAAGGAGGAGGAGAGCCAAAATGAAAAGGTTGAGAAAGAACCTTTAGCTTTTCCATCTTGAAGGTCTATCCAAAGATGTTCTCAAAACAAGAGGGAGACTTCAATTGCAAAGGTTGAAGGGTAGTTTGCAGATGTTGAAGAGTCTCAAAAAGACCATGAGGGAAAATGAAGTTATTATGGAAACAGGTGCTCCTTCCATTGCCTAACTCAACTTGCTTTCAATACAAGAGTTTTTTCAAGAGTCAACCATTCTCAATGTTTCAAGCTACAAGAAAGTTCCCTCCATTCCTAGACCTATCCATGAGTCTATCCATGAACCTTACACCCCACCATTTATTAAAGAGGATCCCATTTTGAGAGAAGTAAGTGAGGAGGAATTAAATCAAGCCATAGTTGATGAAGAAGATGTCATGAGTGATTATGAGGAAGAAATCACCATAGGGACTACCCTTGATGAACACAAGAACAATTCAACCTTATTAAATGAAGAGAAACATATTGAATATTTTTTTTGCAATTATGTAGGAGGTAGAGTGTACTATCAAGGAGGAAGGAGAGTAATTTCAAGTCATTCCTCAAAAAGTTGTATTCCTAGAGGAATCTCTTAAAACCGAGGTGAAAGTCGTTGTTCTTGGATGTGACTCAAGACCTCAGTGTAGTTTTGAACCACTCTTAGATGATTAGCAACAACAAATGGAGCTCTCCCAAGAAGAGCTTTGCCAAGTTGAAAGTCAAGTACTTGGGAAGGTAGAGAAAGAATTTTCCATCGAGGATAATGACCAAGATTGGGTGGATTATGTAAAGCTCCTTGAAGAGTTTGATGAGTTTGCAGCTGATATTATGGAGAACAAGGTCACTCAAGGTGCCAAAAAGACTAAAAGACAATGCTTAGATAAGATGTCACTTATAGAAATTATAGTTGATAAGCAGTATAAAAAAGACCTTGAAAAACAAGACCCATTTATCTTATTAAATACCATTATATTTTATTAAATATATAAAGAACTTTAATTTATTATTCTTACATATAATTTTTTATTGATAAAGCATAAATTATAATTTAAAAAGTTGATTAATAAAATCTTATACAATTATTTAAAAAAATTAAATATGTTTTATGTTTTAAACATATTCATAATAAATCTAAAGTTTGACTAAAGAGTGATTCCCACGCCCCTCCTCCACAAATACTATCACAAAACATGGTTACTTACAATACTATCATATTCAATTCAAAATATATATATACAATCATATTACCATATTTTACTGATTGTTATTTTATGATGGTTGTTATTTCATCATGCATAAAGTATTTTTTTAAAAATACCAATAGGGTGTCTTATTATTGTAACCATCTATATATTCGATTATTAATAGTGATAGGAATGCATTCAAATAGTTAAAAACGTCTTCTCTAATCGCTAATGTATTATATTGATTATTTCACGTGGGCCTCAGAAGATCGAAGCCAGTACGTGTTTTGAGAGGGAGCCGCAGCATCCACCAGAACGTCATCAATCCATTTATGCTGCCCCACTGGATAATAATTACCAGATTTTGGGTGTGGAACCCAATATGCCGATCGACCTCTACCATTGCTCTCTTTCCCTTTCTCTTTATCCACACAATCGCTGGACTCGGGGGTCAAAACGATCTTGTTAATATCCACCTAATCCCATGACTATGATCCATGACAAATCTGCTGCCGCTGTCAGAAAACAAACACAAGAAAATACAAATCAGTATGAAAACTTTGGTAATGAGTGCAGAAAATATACATAACTACGCCAGGCATGTTGCCTCTTCGTGCATACAATGAACCTCATCATTTGGGCAATGCCTTCCATTGTCTCGATGGGTCTGCTATATTTTCCGACTAGTTCTTCTCATCAAACAACTCAGAGCAATTATATAAAAACCGGTATATCCATTAATGGCAATTGCATGAATCCTCATATTTGCTGTGAGGGAGAATATGAAACAGGGCTCCTACGTTTGATAGGGAAGAATGGTATGAGTGATCTCAGTCAGCCTGTCATTTTTATAATCGGTTGGTGAATTATTCGGGCGATTAACAATACAAAGAATGCACAGGTCACAGGTCTCAGGTCTCAGTGGAACTTACTACCCTTTATTTATATAACCAGTTAGGTGGTTATAGAGACTCGTCCTATATAATATAATTTAATGTTGAATAATTTTCATGTCCCGACTAAACTTCGATTCCCGTCATAAAAAAGAAGACTACAAAGAATGTGAATCACTTTTGATAATGGCGGACTGCCGCCACGTGAAAGCAGGGTTGCATGTTAAACAGTCGGGCAATGGATTTCTTTTGTAAAAGCGTTTCTCTTTACGTCCGATCAATTTGAATATGGTCATTTGTCCTCAATACCCGCCGCCCGATATCAATGGATGGAGGAATTTACCTTTTCTTTTGTCCCGTCAGCCACTCTTTCTTCATTGAAGAATTTTATGGGTGCCGATAAATTTATTGGGGGAGCAAACGCGTGGCCTCAAATTTGAATTGAGATTATTTATGTTATTAATATTTGTTATGCAGATATTTATAAAATGATTGAGACTGTGCGATCTATCACACATCTGCTTCTGATAAATATTTTGTGTTTGGAACAACTGTAGTAATCCTGACTAATAAAATTCATTCAAGACTATCCTCTTTATTGTAGGACCAGCACATCCGGACTCCGTTTGGATTGAGGAATAATTCGGACAATAATAATGAGAAAAGGTAAACATTGGAATCACTTTTGGTTACACAAATACCGACGGGCCGCAACGTGAAAGCGGCTACAAAATGAATAGGGAAAGCAGTCTTGCATGTTAAACAGTCGCGGAATGGATTTCTTTTGTCAAAGCATCTCTCTTTACCGCTGATCTATATGTGTACGATCATTTTGAATCGCTTAATGTAGGGAGAAAGAATTTTCAATTTGGTAGTTAAAAGTAGTTATCATGTATAACAATGGAAAATTTTGAAGTAGTTTTCATCATATATTGCATAATTTTATTGGTTAATTTTTGATAAAATTGTTATAGTTATGTAAATTTATTGGTTGTTCTAATTTTTTTTTGAATTCTTTTTTTGGGATTAATTGTAATATTCAAAAAATATGTAAGATTATAAAATAAAAGAATAAATCTAAAATTTTCTCTTTCAACCCAATTAAAATATGACACTTAGTTTGGAATGAAAGTAAAATGTAAAAACTAAATTTTAATATCTTTTCTTCAATTAAATAAACATACTATTAGGGTTTCTCTGTTATGGATGACTACACCTAAATGGTTGAGTAATAAATGTTAACTAGAAATTACATCCCGAAGGTGCAATGGTTGTCTCGATACTGACTACAAGATTAATTATAAGATAATTAGAATGGAAAGCAAAGCTATGTAATACATAGTGAAAAAAAAAAGGAAAGCAAATTTTCAGTGAAAATGCATGTGTAATGAGATGGAAGAAAACTCATTTTTAAGGATTGGTATGTGAGATCACATACAATGGCATATTTTTTGCATGGTGATTATCTAAGATAAATACCCTTAGATAATTACCTTAGTCTCATGTACAATGTAAAATATGATAAACACTAAAAGGATCTCATGTTCATAGTAAAGGATAATGTATGGTTGTATATTAGGAAAGTGAGGTTTCAAGGGAAAACAATGACGCTTAAAACCTCTAAGGTATGAATCATTCACCATCTTAAAGCAGGTTGGAGGGAATGATTTCAAGCTTGATCCTACTCATGCCCCTCCCTCATGCAACACCCTCTCTGTCCCACTCCTGCTCACCAATTATTTGAATGTGCTTAGAAATAAATTTTGAGAACTTACCTATATGAGGCTTCCATGTTGGTTGAGGAAGGACAATTACTACCATTTACAAACTAATTTGCCTTGGAGTTGCAAATGGTATTGATGGAAAATGTATTGGTGCAATAGAAAGTCAAAGAGATGAGAAGAAGGCCATAAGAGTACCATTAAGTTGGCAGTAAAGGAAAGAAACTAAGGAAAGTAACATGATACCTCAAGGAGAGTGGGAAATCTCTTAGATCTCCTTAGCCACTAAGATTTAGTGGAACCAAATCCTCCCAAGAGGAAGTATGATATGCATGGATTAGAAAAAACAAAACCTCTTCATCATCCAACAAGAAAGAAATCAAGAATCCATCAACAATACTTTTAAAAGTGGGTATTTATTATATGATGATAAAATATTTGGATTACGTAGGGGTATTTACCTAAGTGTTAGTTCAGTTAAGGGTTATTTGTATCATTGTCGATCTTTTCAGCGTCAATTTTGCCCTACCTAAGCAATGATTTTTAACATGGAAGTTGTATATTAAAAGTGATGGTAGAATTACTGTGACTCTTTAGTTTTGATGTATTTAAGAGTCTATTTTTTCATAAAAGGACAATATTGGAGAGCGTACCACTACATTTGGTGGATAAAATACAAAAATATATAATTCACATAATATAAAAATAAGGCATTAAGTTTTGTTAATATTTGTGTTTTAATTCATGGGTGTTTCCTTAGTGTTTTGAACAAATCAACAAATTGATGTTGATGTCATACACTTGGCACATAAATGAGTCCCACTTGGTGGCCAAATCCATCCAAATCCAAAAAAAAAAATGGGCTTTGAACCAACCTACTTAGATCTAACCCCCATGTGTAATTTTTGAATGGGATTATAACAAAGGGGGTTAGAACAAAGGAGGTTCGAATGAATGGGGTTCGATTAAAGGGTTTCAAATGTTTACTTTATGCATTTAATTAATTTAAATAAAGTGGCTAGTGAAATGATTTATTTTGAGGGGGTTATAACAAAAAGGGTTCGTTCAAATCCCCTTCATTTTAACCCCCTTCATTCCAACCCCATGTGGCATCAAATAGTTACCCATTCAAGTGGAAAGCTACTATTGACCTAAAATTGCCACACCACGTATTAGGATGAAAAAACAAAATAAAACAATGTGGCTCTATATATAAATATGTCTTTTTATGAGATTTCTAGTAATATTGTTTTTTCTAAATTTTAATAATATTTAATATTTATTTTAATTTATTTAATAAAATATATTTATTTATAAAATGAAGTACCATATGTTTGAGGCACTGGTAAAAATAGGAGACTATGGCCAATATCTTTTAAAAAATATCACTACACTTGAATTTAATGTGCTTGTTCTAATGATAAAAAAATTAGTCTATTTTGACTTTGATTTAATAAAATATAGCTGAGAGAAGTCATAAGCATTGATATTCCCTGCATTGATGATTAAAATATTAATAAAAGATATTATCTTATCAAAAAATTATTAAAAAAAATTCTTGCACTGCATCCATGTTTCTACAACCTCTTTGCAAGAAATATTGAGAAAATAATATGTTTTGAGAAAATTATGAGGAGAAATCAATTAGTTAATAATACATTTTGTACACAAAACATACACACTGTGTATTTAGGTATTAAAAAATCTTTTTTTTTTCAAAAAATAATTTAATGTGACCTACACTTAAAATTCAACATTTCATTAGTTTATACCATTTTCACATTTTCTATAGTTAAGTCACTATTGTCTATACAAATTGATAAATGTTCACATTTTCATTTTTTGTTGTTCCCTTTGTAGTAAAAAGTGAGACACAATAGTATGCTTCATCTAATAGTTTAGTGTAAGTAATTCCTTCAACATGTTTATGTGGTCACCTATCCAATGTTGGTAATGTTAATTTGTAACCCATATTATTACAATCATAAATGGTAAATGTGTGAAATTAGTAAAAGTGGTTTTGATTATGGAGCCATTTATTCCTAGTTCATGTGTAATAGTTATGTTAGGTCAAATGAAGTTGTTAATTGTTAGGCTTGCTTTTATTTCATGGTTATACTTGAAACCTGAATTGGTGCTCGAAAATAAAATTTCCCATGTTGTTGACATTAAATTTGAATATTTATTAAATTTCTCATTTGAACTTGTTCAATAATGTAGGTTTGACTTATTATTATTTTCATTAATGTTTTTAGATTTCATATAAAATATGATTTTAAATAGTATGCAATGTTATACTATTATCTAACAATTATATTCTAAAGTTTAATATAATATATAATTGAAAATAGACATATAATATTATTATTTTTTTGATATCAATGTTTACAGGGCCCCTTCCGAAAAGCCATAACTAAAACATCAATATGGCTTGGTTAGGTGGTATAATCGATATGGCATTTGACCAAAATACTCAAAACAAAACTAGCCAATTGAAAGTATTAAAATACTTATTTTTCTCATTACAAGCATAATTAATCCCTACAAAAGACTAAAATAACTACATCTCACCCTTATTCTCTCTACTATGAGAATGAAGTATCCTAGTAAGAGAATTTGGTATGAGACATCCTTTTTTCTTGCTTCTTATAATCACCTATTTTTATTCATTACCCAAATTACTTAAATCCAAATTTGGAAATTTACAACTTTCCATCGAATAACCTTTACAAAATTTATTCTTATTAACAATATCCACATACTTGTTGTCATTTTATTTGATCACCTCAGAAACCTGAGAGTTGACCATCATAAAAACCAAAACCCCTTTGGCATCTTCCTTATCAAGAATATCTAAAACAACTCTTGAAGACTTTAAAATAGATTCACAAATTAGAGAAACTGTAAATAACTCTTCATTTGCCTCCTTCCACCATGAAGACTCCAATTTACACTTAGTTTTTTGACAAAAAGTAGAAGATGACGAATATTAAAACATTTAAGACATCTAAAGAGAAGCCCCTCATAATCAATGATTTATGACTAACAACTTCCTTTAAATTTCAACTTTATCATTTCTAGAAGATCTTGAGAAATATCCATATAAAAAAGAACCCTAGTCAAAGTAATTATCGAGAAATTTAAAGAAGAGTTAAAAATTTATAGAAGATCACCTAAAAATCCTCCAATAGCTGACCACCTAGACTCTGACCAAAATTAGAGAAGAAGATATGGCATTCACACCTATATGGGTCTGAGAGAGAGAGATTTTCAATTAGAGGGTTGAGATATTTAAAAAATAATAATATGGTGATCAAAAATCTAGGATTTAGCTTGAATAATTTTAATATGATCACCAATGTTATCATAAAACATAATGATAAAACTTCTAGTACAGGGAAAAAAATTCTAATATGCCTTCTAAAACTAGATGCCAGGAATCCAAAATCCATTGATGCAGAATAGAAAGTGATGGCCAAAACCTATCAAAATAACATACTAAACCCATTTTTTCATACCATTCATCACCTTCCAAAACCTCTTCTATATCCTCCTTAAAATTCACAATTGGAACATCTTTTGCCACTCTTAAAACCATTAGTTGTTCAAACTGGGAGGCTAAATTGCTAGAAGAGGGCCTAGATGCATAAAAAAATTGCTTAATAGGGATGGATGGATTCTCAGTCTCCCCACTCTCACCTTCCCACCTCTAAAAATATTGGGTTTTTAGGAATGTAAAATGCAAAGTGATAGTAATGAAATAAAGATGTAAATAAAATGTAAAAAACACAATATAATAGAGTCATAAATTTAACATAGTTCACCCATTGTGAGCTATATCCACACAGAAACAACTAGTTATTCTCTCATTCAATTTAAAAAATGAAGTAAAAAAAATAAAATACATCCACTAAAATATCCTTTTCACTCACACATAGTGTGTCATCATGATTATAATGCCCTTATATAAAAGGAGGGTTACATATTAGGAAAAAATGCACCAACATAAGTTATACTATTAGATCTGCAACCTAATAGTGAACAATTCAGATTTACTAAGAAATTACAATATTTTACAATGTATTTTAACAAAAAAAAAGTTTTAAAGATATCCATCACCACCCTTGGAACCCATGGAAACCCTAGTGGGGGCCATTACCCACCCATAGCCCCCCTATAAAGAATTGGGAATTCTATAAGATCAGGCTCCACCATCCAACATGATGCTTCCATTTTCCTAGAAAAAGACCTCAAACACTTCACATCTAAAGGAGAGCATAACAACCTACATTTACCTTTCTCAATCTCCTTTATCAATAGATGATGTGTGGCCTACTGATGATCTTTTACTAGCCCTCATAATTTAAGGCAAACATCATCCAACTCTTTCCTAACACTGATACCATTAAAGCCTTTGATACTTCAGTTACACTATAATGTCTTCAAGTTTAGATCGGTGAAAAATCCCAATCCACCTACTAGTGTCAAAGCCTTGCAATAAACACAAAGGAAGTTGTAGTCATCACACCAAAAAATGGAAGCTCTTCTTAATGCATATGTAATATTATTATTTGTCATTAATATTTTGAGATTTAATTTAATATATAATTTGAAATACATATATAAGGAATTTATAAATTATATTAAAATTATAGTATAGTTATAGCTATATAATATATTTATAAATTATAATTTATAACTAACTCTAATAATTTTTAATATATGTCTAGTCATAAAATACACAAAATTCGGTAAGTTGAGTGTGGCTAACAATACCCAATCCATAGGTCCATCTTGCTTTCTCTCATGACCCTCATAAGAATGTTTTCACTAATTCCTAGTCATCCATAGCCTCTCAAAATGAGCCTTTATAGAACCATATTACTCTTTCCATGCTTAATCCACCCCTCAAGTCCCGTCAGCCATGGACGATAGTGCCTAAACTTGGACTACAATGTTGAAACCTAAGGTGTCCTATTTCTGGTGCTATTGATTAAGTGTATTTTATATTTTAGTGATCATATTATTCTGAATCCTTATCCTAATTCATGTCAGCCTAACACTAATTAATTTAACCCATGATCATTAAATCCCCTATAAAAGACCATCCAAACTTCATTTAGAAGGATTGGCACTCATTTACATGAGAGAAGTAAGACTACTCAATCACTTTTCCCTATTATGTACATACAACCATCCAATAGTATTTAAAGCTCATTCAAAACTTTACACCAGTCCTTATTCATTCGAAGTACACCTAGTTTCACATTTACTTGCATTTTCATCACACTATCGAACCAAGCACTTTAATGGGAGAACTACATATATCTTGATCCCTCCTCAGAGTGTTGGTATGTAGGAAGCATACCTGCACACAGTGTGTGAAGTACATCTAATGTATTCCTTACACACTAAACCCTCCTCTCCTTTCTCCAAATTTTGCATTCAAGTTTAATCACAAAGAGGATCTAGGGTATTGAAGACTAAATCAGGCACAAAATGAGCTCCATGGACTTTCATTATTTTATATTTTACATGTAGGGTCACATAGAACTAGGGCACAAAACCCAAAAATCTTAGATCACTAGGACAATAGCATCAAGAAAGGATTATAATGCTAAAACCTAGGGTGTCCCACTTTCAGTGCTCCTATCCAGTTAAGAAATGAACTCTAAATTCTTGTTTGTTATAGTTTCCCAAGCCTACACATAGATTTCTAGACATGTCTTAGTTATAACAATATAGAATAAGATAAGTTTGATTTTCACTCTCTCACTTATATCTTTACAAAATCCCTAATTAATGTCAAATTTCACAAATCAGTAGCCTAATTATTGTACATTATTTACTAATTTTATCTACTCATACCCATTTGTTTTATATTGCTCATGTGGAATTTTTTTCGAGTTTATCATGCCAAACACATTAGAAATGTTATGTTGCATGTCAAAAGTTTCTATGTCTTTGTGCAAAAGTCATACTCTCTATCCTTTACTTTCTATCTCTCATATGGAATAATTTTCAAGCTTATCATATTAAACATATTATAAATTTCATAGTTCATGTCAAATATATTTATGCATTCTTGGACAAATCCATTCTCTCAACCCTTTGTTTTCTATCTCTCGTGACAATTTGTTTCAATTTTAACATGCTAAACACATTAGAAATGTCATGATTCAAGTCAATGTTTTCTATGCATTAATGCATAATTCTATGCTCTTTATCCCTTGTTTACTATCTATCATGTGGAATGTTATTTATAATCATATTTATATACATGGTTTTCACCTAGATGTATCTAACTCCTCGGCTACATGGTTTTAACATAAGCTAACTACCACCTATAAAGTTTCAATGTCATATCTTATGCACATGAAAGATTTTACTTCTCCTCCTCTCCCCCAAGAGGGTGATAGCTAATTTTTATCTAATGAAGTCCATGATATCACCCCTCCAAAAGCTGAGGTAGCCTATACAATTGTTCCTAATGCATACATTCAACCTTATATCTTATTCAAACCATATTCAACATATGTGCTTACATATTCAATTAGAAGCAACTACGGTTTGCACTTGTGAGAATCTAAGGGATCAAGTCACTAGTACGAGCAAGTTAATTTCTAATTCACAAATGAAAAATCAACTATTACCTAGACAATAGGTTGCAAACAATATTACATATCAAAATAAGAAATCAAAACAAAGTAACTCTACAACTAGTGATTCAAAAATCATTCAAGATCAAATAAGATTTCAAGTGAGGTACTAAGGGAAATGATTAAATCAAAGGTGATCAAACTACCTCCTCTACATTTAGTGAGAAGATCCAAATATTATTGTACATATCATAGAGTGCATGTCCATCACACAGATTCATGTTTGGCATTGAAACAAAATATACAATAGATAATTTCTAATGAGGAATCTATACAATATAAATCAATCAAGCAATCGATAGTGACATAGGAGCACATTCATAGAGGGTCAAATTCAGAAACAATATAAAAGTGGTTACCAAAGCATAACTAAAAAAAAAAGGATCAAAAATCAAATTCAAAGCAAAAAATAGTACCACAAGCATATATAAATCATAGAAAAGATACAAATATGCCTCTCCAAAATGAGGCTCAACTTTCAAATCAGTATGGGTTTATTCAAAAGTATCTAGAATAATTTGATTATCAAGGTCAAGGGTTGGGCAAGCATTCTCAAGGTATCACTACTCCTATTCTAGTAGTTAATAATATTTATCACCAAGGTTTGGGATTTATTGAACATTCTAAGGAAAAGCATTCATAGACATAATTTATAAAAAGAAATGATCAATATACAACAAAATTCAAAAATATGATTCCATTGGTTTAAAATCAATATGATAATAATGAGTGAAACAATCCAGGTTATTGTGATTACCAAGATACCTATAATGAATCCAAATATCCAAAGTCATATTCATACCATTCCCTCACCCTTCATAATCAAACATGATTCCTTTATTTGATATAGGACAACATGATAGGGAGTCTTATCCAAAGTTCATCGATTAGTATCATTTATTATTAGTTTCCCTATACATAGCTTATTTCAAAAATATAAAAATAATACAATACAAAAAAAATCCAAAAACATTCAAATAATTCCAAAATAAAAAATCCTTTCAATTGTATGCATCATCCATGTTTTACATTACTACTACTATACTAGACTTGCATTTGTTGTTCTATGTTATTGTTTGTTGATTTGTCTACATTACCATGCTTAACTTTATATTACTTGAGTGTGTGCAGTGACATCTAGTCCTTGATTGCTTCACTCTACCCATTTGAGGAGGCATCCTACATCTACATTCAAGACATACTTAGATATACACACCCATTGGGGACATTTTCTACATGACTACACCATCTAGGTTATGTCCTTCCTACACTACACACTCCAAGTTATCATGTTGATGTACATTGCTTACTACATTACATAGATTATTATATCAACATTTCACTAGTATCTAGCACTTGTACATCTCTTCGCATATACTTAATCTTATACTAAACATGTCTTGCATACTTTCACTATTTCTTTGATTAGTTAGATGTTATTATATCTTTCCATTTATTACATGTTTTCTCTTCTTTTTTCACATAGCTTGTTGGATTTCATTTGTAGTCAATGCCCTTCTCTTCTATTCATGTGTGTGCCTTAGGGCATTTACCAATTTCCATCTCCTATACCCCTCTATGTGATTATGGATTCCATGCCAGCTTATTATTTTTTAATTGTATGTGTATGTGGCATTTGAACATGCCTTGTATGCCTATTTTATATTTTGAGTGACATCTACCCATGTCCCTTGATTGCTTGGCCCCTTGGCCACTCTTGTATGCTACTTGATTATTACGTTGTATGATTTTTTCATAATTAATTTTATTTTTTATAGTTTCATGATCCATATCATGTATTTCTTTGCTTTCTTGGATGCCATGATGGACATCATGTTCCATCCCTCCTTCCTAACAACTAATACTTAACATTTTTTATTCTAGTTTAGTATATTGCACATGTTATTACATTATTATATATATCTATGCACAAAGCTATTGATATAACAATATCTCAATACCAAAATTGTTATATCTTGAGATATCTTGTCAATTATGATTGCTATATCATATATCTATGAAACATAACACACTTACAGGACTCTTTATTTTGAGGGTGATCATTGCAACATATTCATTCCTACCCTTAGAACAGTGGGAAATAAAAAGGGGTTTTGTCAAAGAGATCAGAGCTCCTAAATGAATGAAAAATTAGTTTTTAGAATACTCAGAAGAGAATCCAAACATTAGACTAGGTAGACAACAAAGAATCTAGAATAGTTGCTAGATTTGACCCTAGACAACAACACCAAAATTAGACTGCAATGTTGGACAGTAGGGTGTCTTATTTTTAGTTCTCCTATCTAAAAAAATAGAAAAATATTTTTTTTTATAAAAAAAAATAGAAAAGTGAGTTCAGAAATAGGTTTGTCAGCTTAGTACAATCAATACTTAGCATGTTTTAGTAAAGTTTTTGCTCAAAGAATCTACATATAGGGGGCATCATGCACAGCATGATGACTCTCACTTCTAGTTTTAGATTAGGGAGCTGATATAACTTCTGGATCAAAATCTATGTTCTAAACACCAGTGATTGGGGGTAATGTGCATGGCACATTGATTCTCCTTTTTTCTAAGTTCAATTTATTTTCCAAGCATTTATCAATAGTTGCATGCCTTACTCCATCTGTAGGTGGTTGGAATCCCTTTTTAAAGTATTATAAAAGGGTAAATAGGAATTTTTATACACTATAAGTATTATATAGAATATTATACACATTAATGCATTGATAAACAATATATTATTCTTCAAAATGAATAATAATAATAATAATAATAATAATAATAATAATAATAATAATAATAATAATAATAATAATAATAATAATAATAATTAATTATGACATTAAATATTTCACTAGACTTATTACTCCCATTGAAGATGTGATTAAATATGACGTTCAGTGAGGCCCGGTTCCTATTGAGGAAGCATAGTGAAGATAAGTGACATTGTTGTGTTTGATAATAATAATATGTCCCTATTTATACATATTTTTCAATGAGACTAATTCCCAATCATGAAGTGTGGTGGGGCTGAATACCACTATTTATGGTGAATAGTTGAATGTCTTTGTTCACATATAGTTGTTTTTTTATGGATAGTTTATTGTGTCATTAATCATATATGTATGATTGTGAATCCAAATTTCACACATAGTGCTTTATTTTATACAACTAAGTGTGGCCCTATTTACATAGGTGAGCATATCAATCCATTATAGATAGTTATGTGTATCTATGTTCACAAAGGTATGTATGCATTATTGTATATGTTTGAATCAACCAATATAATAACATAAATTGTAGAGTTTTTCATAGTCACTATGTTTTGAAGTTTCTCATACTTATCAGTGTGTCCCTTACTGATTAATTATAAAAATGTTGGATTGTGTAATATCTCAATCCTCATCCAAACAATTTTTTGATTGACATAAAAATAGCTCATATGTTTACATGGTTAATGTTATTGAATATTTATGAATTTCAATTGATTAATCAAGAACCCATTGAAATGAAAGTGTCATTTACTTAAGAACATTGTTTTTTAGTCTATAAATTTAAAATAAGATAGTATGTATAAAAAATTTCATCCACTATTTTATTTTTTATTTATTTTTAATGCCTTCTAAATGTTATAATTTCATGATATTTTTTAATTTTAATTTATTTTTGAGTTGGGGTATAATTATTTTAATTAGTTGTGATATTTTAATTTAATGATAATATTTTATTAATTTTATAAAAGAATTTAATTTAATTATTTTTTCAATGTATATATTATATGTTATGTTGTGTAAAGAAATTATTGTATAAACTTGTTATGCATATCTTAGAATTGATTTAACTATGGCAATGGTGGTGACAAAAATCATGACAAAA
>JARHVA010004449.1:1377500-1405000 GCA_037957365.1 Torreya grandis
ACCTTGCCTATAAAAGAGATATGAGAATACATTTAACAAGTATCTGAGCAACATGAAAATAAATTTAGAAAGTATCCAAGAAACATAAAGTTACAGTTAAATAGTATTAATAAATCAAAAGAATACATCCAAAAATCAATCTAAATATTATCATGCAAGCATTACAAAAATCAGAATTGATAATAAAAATTTATAGACAAGTAACATGAGGGTATGAAATCCATAATAAAAACTGATATAACTATGTAACTGGAACCATAATGCATATGCCATCTAAATTATAAGCACACACCACAATTATCTCGAGGATAAGACTTATCTCACACATCAATATAGAAAAAAACATACAATCAAATACCACTCAAACAATCTATGTGAGTGTATGATTGTTATAAAAAAAAATTTAACCCTAACTACCATGATCTTTTTCCATCTCCCTTATGATTATCTTATCAAGAAACATATACGACATCATGCATGCACCTCAATCAGAGAAAAAGGGTAGCTATTTCATTATTAGCATAAATATTTGAAAATATGAGCATAAGGTAATGAATAAAATGAATTGTTTAATTTATATCAAAAAGGAAAAAATATAATCACATCAACATATAATTCATATCCAATTAAATTTTGTAACTTAGATTAAAATTATAACATCACCATCTACCTAATCAAAATAAAGATAAAATAATAGTCTATGATCTCTAATGATAACAATAAATCAACATAATCATAGTATTTTCCACTATGGTAGAGTGGGATGTAAAATCCTTTGATGTATGTTATTCACATTAGGATTTACTATTATCAATACTTAATTTATACATTTTTTATATATTAGAAAATATTATTATACTGAGGCATATCACTTCTATGTTCTCTCTTGTTACATTAGGTCATATCATTTTTCCCTTCTGTTCCATTCCATTGATTATATTACTAATGTGACTAATTAGTATTGGGGTTATCAATCATTCTTTACGATGACATTTATATGATTATAAAAATTGTTTTTGATAAAATAAGGTGGCTAAACAAGGGGCTGAACCCTTACATAAAGTAGAAAAGCCACAGAGGCAACCAACACAAAAAGTGCCTCAAAATAGAAACAACATAGTTAGTTAACCTATCAAAAACAACAAAAACAACAACAATCAACTAAGATAGTTATAAAAAATTAGCAGAGTATCATAAAAATAGAAGCAAAAACTAAGGAGCTAGATTCTCTCCTTGCTTAAATATGTATTTAATAAAATCATCCAAATTCGTAGAGTTCTCCTCACTGTCAGTAGTAACAGCAGCACCCAAGTCCTGCAGCATAGAAATGTTAAGGAAAATAGAATTCTAGAGCACAGTAGAAAGGCTCTATTTTAGTTTCTGAATGTGATCCCTTAGGACTACAATTTTATATCCCAAGCCAACATCAATTTTTGTTTCATTATCAACTTCTTCCACAAACATCTTTTCTGCTTTGCCAGCATTTTTTGTAGAATCAACAACATCCTCAGTAGTAGCCTCTAATTCTTTAGTCTCCTACTTACCTTCAATATCCACAAAGATTTATTGAACATTCATGTCCTTGGCCTCATCACCCTGAGTGGATTCATCAGAGGCACTCTTAGAGTAATCGATAAGCTTAGCCTTGGGATTAGGTTTGCCAGTAATTCACCCTGACTGCCTAACTCCTGAGGAGAAACCCTCTTTATTATCCTTATTATAAAAATGAGACTTTCTACCTTGACCCACAAGGGTCCTAAAGGGATTTTTTGGGGTCCCCATAGTAGCCCCCATAGTGCCCACTTCACCAGCATATGTCTTCCTCTTCTTTCACTTCATACTCATAGTAGAGCCCAGAGTATCTATGGGGATATCCTCAAGAGTAGAAAAGGAAACTCTTTTCATCTTAGTAGAAATAGGGGAAGGGAATGGCTCATCAATAATAGTGGTAGCAATAGGGTTATAAGAAATTTACCCCCTATTAATTTGAATGGCCTTAGAAGGCTCAAGGGCAAGATGGAAATTATAAAGATAGAAGATAAGGCCCTGATGAAGGGGATAGGTTTCTTAGCAAGTTTCATAGCCATTTTAGCTCTAACCCAAAGGAAACAATGCTTAAGGGAAGAAAGTAGATAAAAAGGAAAGCTAGTGTGTGCATTTTACCTAAAATGATTCAGAAGGGGAAGATGATAGTTGTAAAACCTAGTGAAGTGCCCCTCCAGGGTGAAATACTTCATGTGGAGAAAACACATGCCGTCCCAAGGCTAGGGCAGCTTGGCTCGATCAAATTACCCATGATAGGGTACTAGTTCTTCACCTTCTTCAAGAAAGAGATTTTGACTAGAAAGGTCCACAATTTTAGTTTTCCATTGTAGTTTAATCCCCTTAGTAGACATGCTAGTAGCCATAGCAATCACATTATCTGAAATCTAAAAACTAATTCCCCCCATAGAGAGTCATCAATTTTGCCAAGACCTAGCAAATTATTCAAAAAGGTTTTCATCATACCCATTGATCCTCTCCAAATAACGGTGAATCCCACCCTCATTGCAATAGTGCCAAACCACCACGATGTCTTTAAACTCACAACAAGAAATGGGTTTCATTTAGATTCTATCGCCACCCATGTTGGACTTACAGAATAGATCACAAAAACCCTAAATTTTCACAGTCATACTGTTAGTAATTTCAATCCTTTGATCAAGGATATTGATAATGGTGATGAAACAAAACATAAATAAGGAACACCACACAAAGATGACACTTACTCATCCCATGATTAAACATAATTCAATTGCAATCACTACATTGATGAAGTAGTTTGCTTTCCTTATCAAAGGGGCATAATGAAGTGTAAATGATAATTGAGAAAGTAAAAAAAGACCCATACTCCAAGATACACATCAGCACCCTCCAAAAGGACTGACAAAGTGAGCCATCTTTCCAATAAATCTGAGTCATCCTTAACACATCACTTCCTTTTGAATGAGATCCCTAATATTTAAAGGGATGTGATCAATTTAGTGACAGCATCACCAATTTGAATATTGTTGGCCAGGTTCGGCACAGGCATCTTGAACACCATTTCCCTCATGATAAATATGTGAGATGTCTACCTTGGTAATCTTCTGCAAGAGAATCTATATATCCCTAATAATATCTTTTAGCTCAATACCAGGAGTCGACACATTGTTAACCACATTAATAACAATTTTAGAGTCCCCCTACATACTCAAATTCTTGATACCAAGAGAGATAGCCATTTATAAAAATTGTTGTAAATGTGGTTTACATAATAATTAGTCATTTCTTTTATTTAGGTTAGACATGGTGTGTGTGATCCCTTTATTTTGAGATGAGTGATATGTAAGAATGTCTATCACATCAAAATGGGCATACATTTAGCTTATTTTATCATTAAATTACATGATTTAAATAGGTTACATATTTTTTAAAAATGGCTATATATGTTTTCTTATTCAAATAGGAAGAATATTTTGTCACTTTAAAGGGTTACTAGAATTCAAGTTTTAGAGGTTTTACCACATGATAGTTTTATATTGGACCCATAATAGTTTAAAAATTATTAGATATGGAAGCATGTTTTGAAAACCATTAGAAATATTCATTCCCAATATTATTTTTGTTTATTTATTATTTCATTTGGTTATCATATAACTAATTTATTCACATGTATGTATTCACATTTTCTCATAATTACATTCAAGATGTTCACATTGGATAATTCATGGACCAATAATATTAACTTACAAGTAGATGTGATTTAATGTTTTTGAGAGCTATATATGGACTAAAATATAAATTAGTCTCTCTCATCCTTTTCACTTTTAGATTATTTTCATATATGTAGACAATATTTTATGAATATGTATAACTTCAGTCTCGTACACATGGTAAACTTAAACTTTGGTTATTACTCTTAGTTATACACTGTCATTGCTTTCAAAATCTCTACATGTACTCTATCTTGTCCCCTTAAGCCTATCTCCTAGTTGGATTAGTCTTATATTGATAACATAAACATTCCATCTTCCCTAGATTGTTTTAAATGTACTTATTTTACACCTCTATAAGTTTTAATCATGTAATTTTTTTGATACTCCATGGATACTAACATCTGAGATAGAAAGTTACATTTACATTACTGTCCTAACCTAATGCAAGTGTCTAGTGACATATATTCATCCTATTTTAAAATAAAATATATCTTAATGTTCGGCCTAAGTTATTTAATTTGAGTTATTACTCCAAAGGGATT
Source organism: Torreya grandis (assembly GCA_037957365.1). Lineage (NCBI taxonomy): Eukaryota > Viridiplantae > Streptophyta > Pinopsida > Cupressales > Taxaceae > Torreya > Torreya grandis. Next base: position 1,381,780 of record JARHVA010004449.1, read on the forward strand.
GATATAAATACAAGATCAACACTCATTCATTGCTCACTTATAAATACCTAGAAAATTACCATTTGAATAGAATTTAATTGAGCAAAGTCTTCCCTATTTATTCATATTTCCAAACCAATAATAATCACTTCACATATATAGGTATAAATTAATATAAGATTAACCCAAGATCCTAATTTGATAATTTACAAGATAGGTCACTACTATACTAAATTTACACACATTACATGATTCTAACAGAAGCCAATATGTAGGGTAAAACTACGTCAATATGATGCCCTCTTCATACTATTGGATATGTAGGCAACATATTTTTATAGTGGAGTTATTGGTGTCATCTTGACACCATATGCTCACTAATCCATTTTTACCCAAAGTGACATTGAAGATGGAAAACTAAGGTTTTACCATTTAACAAGGAATACCTATCCATGACCTAGACCTGAATGCACTAGAGAAAAGGGAAGACAAAGACAAAAGCATATAGGTGGTTTTATCATATCTCACCATATATTACACACATGACACTATCAACAAACTCAAACAATAACATCAATACAATCGTCTAAGGTTGACATAACTATCTTGATAACTAGAGGCACTAGATCCAAAATTTGATAATTATTCTAGAATTCAATTCATGCACACTTCCATCTTTTTGCATATATAAAACTAAATTAGATTTAGAACAATTCTACAACTTATATTCTTTGTCATTTCTATATCTAGCATAGTTTCAATTTCCATATTTAGACTATCTCAACATAAAAAATTGATTGTATGCTTCTATCTGAGTATAATATTTAATTGGCTTTCTTTAGATTTGATTATCACCCTTGTGGCATTTCATTTATATATTAGTAACCCTCATATTAAATTTAAATACATACCCATAGCATTTTATTTTAGGGATAAACATTTTGTGAACCCAATATTTAAACATCAAACCCTATTCCACTTAAGGGTTTTCTAATTTTTGTATTTTTTTGAACCCTAATTATCTTAAAATATGTACAACATGGATGCATCCATTATCTATTTTGGATTCCAATATGTCATTATTATTCTTGTTTTATACACTACTTGCCTTTTCAAATATTATAATCAAACACATACCAATAATTAGAAGGTTTTAAAATAAACACAATAATTAATATCTTTTCAAAATTCATTGCACAATGTTATAGAGCCAATATATAGATGCCAAAAATCCTAATCTTGACCTTTTTTCTACATATATCTTATTCGAAATATATCTACCATATAGCACCAATTATTCACACAGGATTTATATTAGATTCCACGGTCCACACTATTATTATTCTAAGAGGCAAGGTTTCCCAACCCACCTTGCCACTTGTTAATACACAACAAGTTCCATTTAAATAAAAGATTGTAATAAAATACAATGGATATGACATGATTGGCCAATTGTAAATACACATGCTAAGACTATAATCCTTGACCTTCTAAATCAATCTAATGTTTTTAAGGATAACATAGATGAACCATTATGTGAAACACAAGTCCCAAGGAATATTGAGCCTAATTATTTTATGGATATTGTGCAAGATATTAAGAACAATGATGAGCTCATCATATTTGAACCAACATATTTATTGTCCAAGGATGTTCTTGACCAAAATTTGCATTTATTCATGCAATTAATAATACAAAATGAAGATGTCAAAAGGATGCTCATTGATAATGGATCATACCTAAACATTTTCAGAAGACAATTCCTAAAAACCGTGGGTATCAACACAAATCTTATCCAAAGCACTGTTATGCATATAAAAGGGTTTGACAATTCACATAGACCTCTAATTAGACAAATTACATTGAATGTGACATTAGGACAAGAAATAATTTCAACTACTTTTTAGGGCATGTATCAATCCTTACATTAAAATTTACTTTTGGGTGGACCTTTGATACATTTAATGGAATTTATCCCCTTTACACTTCATCGATGTATCAAATTCATACATGATGTGACTTTATTTTCCATGCCCACCAATGATGAGCCTTTATAATTTTGTAAAATGATACATTCTGAAATTGAAGGCATCCCTACTATAATATCACCTAAACAATCATCTCTCTTAAACATATACATGCATATGAAATAGGTGAGTCAAATATCATAGCTCCTTAATCTGAAGATATAATTAAGGAACTAAAATATAAGGTTCACATATATATGCATATGGAGAAATAACCATTAACACAAGAGCTAAAAAACTTCAAGAACCCCAACATTTAAGCTTCCTAAATATTAGTCAATACTGAGTAAAATGATGGCCATATTTTGATTATTATGATAGTGAAAATAATAAAACCTATGATATGACATACTAAAAAATGTGAAACTTAAAATTTGATCTATTTGATCACTTTTTGATGTAGGAGCATCAAAAGAACAATATTGTAAACATGTAAATACTAATCAAATTGTATTATAATAATATTGTGAGGTTCTACGGGTGTCCTAAGAGGTTTTGGAAGGTCAAATAAAAAGCTTTCAATGCTTCACTTCTGATAGAATAGGGACAACTAATAATATTGAAGTTTCTTATCAAAAAGTAAATTTGAGTATTATAATAAGCTGTAGTGAAAGGCATAGATAGAAAAGGGATTCTTTACCTATGTAAATAACTTATCACCCCCTAGATAGATGATCTCCATACGTTGAAGACCTATTTTAGCATGAATGGATAAATGGAGAACATCTTGGAAAATAAAACTTTCTTTGACATAGTTTTTAATAGAGATCACTATCAAACCAAGTTTGAAGGAGATAAATATGGTATAGAAATAAATATAAAAGGTCGAATCGTGAAGAAGACATGGGACGGGTGAAAAAAGAGTGGGGAAAAGCGAATGGTCTGCCTCATATGGCAGAATTCTGTACTTTGATTTGTAAGCTCTATTATGAATAAAAGGAGGATGTTGAGTTTGGATAAACGACTTGCATGTGGATGAAACTTCGTGGATGGTCGAGCAAAGTAGATTGAAGGATCTCAATATTAACCTAGTCTTATATCTCAATGTGAATTGCTTCCATTTGATTTGTTGAACGATCTCACATTCCTAAATAGAACTATTAGTTCTTTTGTTGATTCTCATGTTATGCATCTCAAGACTACCGTTTTCCATTACTGCATGGAGATTCAATTATGTGGCGAATTGTATTGACCTGGGGTGTTTTTATAAGAAGTAAATCTTGTATAAGAAAATAAATATTCTTTCGGTGTTCACGATCCTAGGCAATAAGAATTCTTTTGAAGATTTAAATAACTATTTTGCAGTGGTAAGTCACTGTTCCAAGACTGCATGGGCAAATTGGTGATAAGAAAAAAATAAGATATTGCTTGGCCTGTCATTAATTCAGTAACAATTCATTATTGCAATTCTGTATTGGTTCAAATGGACATTGATACATTATAGAGAAATAATGGATTGATTCTTTACTTTGATCCCTGATTTGATTTTTGTAAGTCGCCAAGCTTCTTAAATTGACCTTGGACCAATTCTAATTCAGATTAAGACACTAAAACAACCAGAGGACATGCATTCTGATGTATTACGCAGAAGTTACACAGTTAAATTAAATATTTGTAGACACATACATGAGTTAATGTCTCTTAACTGAGAAATTGGAGAGTGAAAGGAATGAATACGTAGGCATTGCTGGGAGAAAATTGAATCATCTTTATTTATTCAGAAAGTTTTGAATGAATCAATTCCAGCGTCAAAAATTTAACTTTTCCTTATATAAATTATATAGATATGTAAGCGATTTTAAAGACAATTATGGATATGATGTTGTCATGTGAAGTCCAGTGTGTAATTGAGTATGGATGAATGATTTGTTGTTACTGTATTTGAAGGTTATGTCATGTTTTGTAATACGTTAAAATAGCCGTGTCATATTCGCCTATTTTGGAGTATTGGCCGGCCATTCAAAGAGATTGCATGTGTAATCCATGTCAATGACTTGTCAGATTTATTATTACTCAAGAATGTTTCTAATTACAGGTTATGTGATTGTTGGGTGACTCATTTAGCCTTGCTATTTAAAATGAAAGAAGTGTGACTTCAACGTGTTGGTACCTAGGTTGTTGAATGTGCACGTGTCATTGTGCTTCCTGAGTTGAAAGGCTCGGAGTGGTCAATGGAGAAACCACTTTACATGCTAATGGAATCTGTTTAATGTTTTGTAGCAGTCAAGGATACCAATAAGCATTTGTGCAATTTGAAGGATCACAAGTGAAGCTCTTGGAATAATTCTATCCAATTTATGGTGTTCCATCAAATGAGAAAGACTTGTGGAGATCAGAAAGAAATTGTGAGAACTGATTGGTCTTATCAAGACCAATACAATAATATAAGATTGGAAATGGAGATTAGTCGTAAATGGATTAACAATAAATTTAAAATGGAAGATATGGACCTAATATCATTAGATAGGGTGTTTTTGTAATAATACCGTGGATGGTGTCATAAATGGTTTGGAATGATTTTTATTTAATAAAGAGTGACACTAGATAATAAAATGCAATGTGCACATTTGCTATCGCTGTCCACATAACTTATTTGAACCTATGGGTCCTGACACATATAAGATAAATCTAGTTACAGAAAATATGACATTGAATACAAGTAAGGTCAAATCAAAACTTGAATATGAGCATGTAAATGCATGTTATTATATACATACCTCTTGGTTGAAAGCAATGAGCCAACCTTATCAGGGCCAAATGCAGGTACATCATGTAAACAATGTGGAGAGTTCCCAAAAGCCTTCACAACTGAATTTACAAATCATGCTATAATATGATATAAATGATATGAAATTATCTTTGTTATTTGAACATAATATGATTTATTTACCTTCTATTTGACATATATCTAGTATTAGACTTATACTCACAAAGAGAGTACCATAATGTAATTATCATCTGATCTTTGGCCATACTAACAATCATTTTTCAACAATGAAAAACATTATCCAAAAATATAAGAGTGAAGGATGCATACATATTATGTATAAAATAGGAAAAATGGCAAAACTTTCCTATCTTTCTGATGAGAAACATCCCTTAAAGCGATAAAAGTATGAAGATTTAACTATTACTACTTATATTTATGGGGTATATCATCACAATATCTGATATGATCAAAATAAGTACAATACCATTTTTTATACCATTTCTATGGAATGATTATGACATACTATCAATGAGGTAACATACTCTCCATTAGATTTGAAGTTTTAAGGATACATTCGATTACCCATTATTTATGGCTCATGTGTCCAAGTTTCTACTATATAGATAACCGAACATGAACCACATTTAAAGTTAAATTCTAGAACAAATTATCTAGTTGAGTGGAATGCTAAACTAGATTCTATAAACAAGTGTGTGAATTTTGATAATACAGGTACACCAATTCACATCCAACATGATGGACATGATCATTTTCTTTCACCATTGGTTGTAGGTAAACCATTACACATAAATATTGAGGTATGTTAGTGCATCAATATAAAAAAAGCATAAAATACTTTCGAGGTGACCCATTACCTTTTGCTGAGGAGGACCTACTTGATTAGAACTACTCCAAAAACATCAAAAACAAGCAAAAAAATAAAATAAAAAAACATTAAAAAAAATCAAAAATAATTTTGGCACTTACATGTTCTATTGGTTCATTGGTATCCATGTGTTTATTCCATATTAATGGACCATATACTTAGTTACTCCCAAATACACATATGTGTCACACTTCTACACTAGGTGTGATATAGGCATAGATAGATACATGATATACTCCTATTTTCTATGTTGGGTTGTCCTTCTACTCATGTCATATGGTCATTGGGGGCATCTACTTCTTTGATATTGATAAACATAGGTTACATGATTTGATGATCACTCTAAAATATCATGTTTGAGCTTACATATGTACTTACACATACCAATTATCCATGATTATATTTTACACATGTACTTCATATACTATACACTTGACATTCTTTTCTAATGCATTGGATCCATGGGATAATAGGACATGTTTATGTTGGTTACATATGCTTTACCTTATGCACTTCCTTAAGTATCTTTCTTTGCTATTGTATTTCTTGTTTGAGCATTTGGATATTATCCTTTGCTTGTGGTCTCCATGCCTATATGTGATTTCATTAACATTTGCATGTCACTGTTTTGTGTATGTACATTTGAATATGTCATTCTTACTTTCATGGATATTTGACTAAGTCATGTCCCTTCGATGGTATGACATTTAAACATGCCCTTTGTTTATGACCTCTTTAGACCATTGCTTTATTAACTTACATTTGAGTTCTCGTGTGTGTGTGTGTGTGTGTGTGTGTGTGTGTGTGTGTGTGTGTGTGCATGCTTATTTTCTCATTGAGATTTTACTATTACTATCAAGATATTTCCATGATTTTTATCATGCATCTTATGCCTACATGTCATTACCTTTTTTATGTACACTTTAATGATACATTTAAGTAGACATATTGCTTATATAAGCTACATGGTTACATTCATAGCTTTTACAATTATATTACCCTTTTGAGTTGAGGTAGATCCTATCTCTTATATTTACCTTACCTCAAAGGGGTGGTATTTAGTGTGGGCATGATTTAGAAGCATGTTCTCTATACTTGGCATAGTTATTAGATTTAATAGGCACATACTTTGGAATCATGTTCTCCATACTCATTCAGTATGTGGTACTAATAGTAGTTTTTATATTTACTAGGGGCATGCCATATGGACATGGATTCCAAAAATTCATAACTTTTATATTTAGTGGAGACATCCTTTGGAAGCATATTTTCCATAATATTTTTTTTTATGGTACTTATATCATCTCATAGATTCATTGGGGACATACTTTGGAAGCATGTTATCCACAACTATTCAATATTCAATATCTCTAGTTTATAATGGGGGTATGTTTTGGAAGCATGTCCTCCATATTGGTACTTATATAAGTTTTATATTTATCCATATGTAGTAGAATAATGCTTTGGAAACATGTTCTCCACATTTACTAAGTCATCTGAATTGACCAAGGCACATAGTTATATAATTTAGATTTATACTTACGTCAAAATTCTATACATTATTACTATTGTATACAAATTTTTATCATGAGACATATCTAAGGTACATAGTTTTAAAGTTTTATATTCCAAAAAAATTTCATGTACTAATATCCTATAAACTTTTATGGACCATAATGAGTCAATCTACTAAAGTAGTTGGTTTACCTTTTTGTATGGTTGAGGTGATCAAATCACTCAATATTTCAAAGTTTTTAGGCTGGACTTGATCATCCATCATCCCCAGATTATAAGTATCATTGGGTTTCATGATTAAGCTAATCTCAACTACTAGGTGGTAACTCAATTTTTCTCTAAACTTGGGGTATGTGCCTCTCTCTCTCTCTCTCTCTCTCTCTCTCTCTCTCTCTCTCTCTCTCTCTCTCTCTCTCTCTCTCTCTCTCTCTCATATATACAATTTAAATATTTATCAAAATTTATCTTAATCTCAGTTTCAAAGCCTTACAATGATACATATCTTGTAAAATAACTTTACAATAGGCAAGGTACTTATATCGACATATAGGTTTACTCTTAAACCTTGCTCTTTCAGTTGTAATATATTTTTAGTACTTTTAACCCATATTATATGCATTGATTATATAATATAACATATTCCTAGGTTCAGGTCAGTTACTAAGAAAGTAATCAAATTCAACTCAAACAAAGACAAGGTGTGCATAAACACCTAAATACTTATTACTTTTATTTATATTATCAATTTCATTGCTAGATTAATGGAGGACAAATGTAGATTATATTTTGTGATTATGTACTACTTTAGTCTTGTACACTTGGAAAACTGAATGATTGGTTATTTCTCTTAGTTCTACACTCTCATTACTTTTGCAAGCCTCACATCTATTCTATTTTGTGCCTCTTAGCCTATTTCTTAGTTTGACTAGTCTTAAATTGATAACATAGACATTTCATCTATACCATAATGCTTCAAATATACTTATCTTACGCCTTTGTAAGTTCTGATCCTATATCTATTTTGATACTCTTTGGACACTAATGTTTGGGATAGATGGTAACATCGACATTACTATTTTGACTTGACACAAGTGTGAAGTACCCTAAAGTCATTCAATTTGTAAGTGAAATGTATCTTAATGGTCAGCCTAAGTGATTTAATGTGATTTATTACTCCAAAGTGATTGATATAAATATAAGATCAACTCTCATTCATTCCTCACCTATGAAAACCTAGCAACAGACCAAATAGCATTCAATTAAGCAAAAGCTTCCCTATTTATTCATATTTCCAAATCAATCATAGGAACTAGAGATCTATAGGTTTGAAGAATTATAGGATTAGTTCAATATCCATATTGGTCAAGTTATAAGCTAAGTCATTATTGTAATTCATTTACATACATTATATGATTCACACACAAAATAACACATAGGGGAGAACTAAATCAGTCTGAGGCCTTCTTAAGAGTATTGACTATGTAAGAATCATCATTTGACATTAGGGTCATTAGGTCCAGCTCGACACCATATGTTTTCTAACCTATTTTATCCCAAGGTCACATTGAATATAGAAAGCTTGAATTTTACCATTTCATAAGGAGTGACTATCCATGACCTATATCTAAATGCACTAGAGTCAAGGTGAAGACCAAAAAAAAAGCATCCAAGTGGTCGCATCCTATTTCACAAGATATTACACATGACACTATCATCAAACTCATACAATAACATCAATGTAAGCATCCAATGCTGACACAATTGTTCATATAGATAAAGGTATTAGATCTAGAATCTGAGAACAATTCCTAAACTATCTTCCTACCTGCTTCCATCCTATTCTAGATCCATAATGGTAATAGCATCAAAATAAGATAAGTACTTATATTCTTTATTATTTCTATATCTAGAATAGTTGTACTTTCCATATTTATACTATCTAAACATAATAAATTAATTTTATATTTTTATTTAAATTTAGCATTTAATTTATTGATTATAAATTCGATTATCACTTTTATGTCATTTCCTTTCTATATTATTAAATTTAATATTAAAGTGAAATACATACAAATAACATTTCATTTTAGGGTTAAACAATATCTCTAATTTAATTAGAGTTTAATTTATAGATATCAAGGTAACCATATGAAAAAATGTATCTAGTCTTGTTTGATTCAATTTAGTTTATATATGCATGCAAAACACACATTAAAGTGAGTAAATTAAATACATACATATAATTAAAAATTTATGCTAATGTTTTTATACATATGGATAATATGTTTAAATTAGGGTTTTTGGTGGCATACATTCCTTTGCCTCATTTAATCTTAATGCCTCATAATTTAATGTCTATTTAACCATCAAAATATATATTCAAAAGAAAAAGTAATATAATATTTAATTTTTAAAGAATAATAATAATTTTTTATAATAATCTATAAATATGGATTAATCCTTAATGCTTAACCGGTGTAACTATTTTTTCCCCCAATACATGCATTGTTGTGTCTGAATTTATCGTGTAGTGTAAATTTTAGCCTCAGGGAAAGGAGGATTGGTTAACTAATGTTATAGACGTAGGATCTCATTTAAATATATTATACTTGTATTAACTACATTTATCATATAAAATGTTGCACAAATACATTTCCGAGAAGTGACCTTGCTCAGTTGTAACTTATTAAGGAATAGATGGATTGGTTTATATTTTAACATAACAATAAAGGTTTGAAATTAGATAAATAAATATTTCAAAGCATTAGAGTATGCATTAAAAAGCATGCATTTCATGAATTGGGTTGTTATTTCCTAAAAACAAGCATTAAATGTAACTTAGTATTTATATTACAAATAAAACCAAAGCATATTATTTCCACTTTAAACGTGGGCAATTTATTGGTACAAATGAAAAGAAAATAAGTTAAAATCCAAATTTATAATTTTCATTTGAAACACAATCATTTGTGGTAAAAAAATTTCAAAACGTGGGCTAAGGTTTAATTTCAGATAATTTTATCATTCAAAATAATGGCAAGCAAACCATGGCTGATAGGAAATAATAGTATGGTGAGAAACTTCTAAATTAATATGGTGCATATGGGCATGCTCCAAGTCAAATTACTAAAATTTAATTTTTAGTAATTTATAGCAATGACATTAATAATCCAAGCCCTAGCAGCCAAAGGGATTAAATATGCAAGACGAGCAGGTTGTTTTTGGGTTCAAATGTGCTATATAATGAATGGTACGCCAATTGAACGCCATAAATGGATACTTAAGGACGAAGGAAACAATAAATTTGAGGTAGAAATATGTTTTACTTGCAATTCTCTTATCCCGAGGTTTGATGATTTTAGTTTATTATGGGCTCTGGCGGCCATTACTAAAATTTTGGAATGCCCTACTTTTAATTTATATAAATATATATGTGTATTAGTGGCTAAACAATGGAGCTAGTGCAAGTAGTGGAAGCATTGCGAACAAGGGAATTCCTGGATAGGTGTAAAAGAATAATGATACAACCAATATGTCGAGTTTATTTCCCAGGCATTCCTTCCTTTCCCCTTTCATAGATCATGTACGAGCTGGGATGTTATTTTCGTTTATTTCTCCAAGTCATGTCCGTTGATAGGAAATGTGTGCGAGTATTTTTCATGTCCGTTGATAGGAAATGTGTGCGAGTATTTTTCAATAGATGCTATCTTATGGATAAGTGAATATGCTGATAGATCATATAGGAGCTGGGATGTTATTTTGGTTTATTTCTCTAAGTCATATCCGTTGATTGGAAATGTGTGCGAGTATTTATTTTTCAATAAATGCTATCTTATTGATAAGTGAGTATGCAGACCTATACCTTTGTGAAAACATAGGCATAAAGGTGTATACCATTTGTGTATGGATAGTTTTTGTTCTTTGAATATTTAAAGAATGGATTTATGAAAGGAAAATGGTTATATGATTTTGTTATGAAAAGATCTTTGTTTATTGTGGTGTTAATCTCTTCCTTATTCTTCGTAAAAATGATTTTATTATTCATTAATTTATGGAATACATTACAAATATTTGTTTATTTCATCTCTAAATTCTATCTTAGTTGGATTTTATAATATTTTTGAAACATGATAGATCTTACTCTTGTATGAAGTATTTTTGGTAGTCGAAAGGCATGCCAGCTATATGTTATAATTATGTTTCTTAACCAATACAGATCTGAAGAATAATGTGTATAAAATAATGTGAATTTTGATATATATTTTGAAGATTCTTTTAAATAATTTTATAACTTATTTAACCTTTTTATTATTTTTATAAATGTTATCATGCTAATGAAACCTATTCTTAAAGAATGAGCTGAAATGGTTCATGTTATTAAAACTACTTTATGTATTTACTTTATATAATATTTCATCATTCCATAATAAAGTTAGTACTATTTATATCTTGAAATTTGTCAAATTTAAGTTAAGATTGTTTTGGACTGGTTGTACACAGGTATAAAATATGAAATAATATTTATTATTATTATTATAATTATATAATAAAAATAAATAAAATTGAAATATATATTTGAGTTGATCCTTTGTATTTTGTTTGGCTTTTGTTGATGAAATGGAGGTTTTATTTAATACCGGCAATGCCATTAAATTTTCTATGTTGGAGACAACCTAAAAACATAGGTTATTTTCATGACTATAGGTTTTTAAAACTTTGTAATTTTCATTATTGGGGTTTAACATGCGTTGATATATAGTCTATTCCTAAATTATAATCCTTTTATACGAAGGAGTTAAATTTAATTGGTAAGTTTACCCCCAAGTATGGTTTTACATGATGCCATATTTATTAGATTTTTGTATTCAACCACTCTGATTATAAATGGCTACAAGTACATGTGGTACAATCTATGTACGATTATGACATTAAGAATTATGGACTTTTAGAAAGATAAAATTGAACTTATTCCAAGAAAGTTGCTATAAGTATGGGTTGCTTATGTTCGGAAACGATTAACTAGATTTCATCTAGTTCTTTCTATAACATAATCCCATAATAATCAATCTGAGATTGGTGGCATAATGTATCAACCATTAAGGCTCTCGGTGCCCACTAAATACTGTGATATTATTGGAATTTTAAACTGAGATGAGATGTTATGTTGAAAGTCTAAGTATTGAACTCGGTTAAACCATAAACCTCTAATAAATATACACTAATTTCATTTAATAAAAATAAAAAACATGAATATTTGTCTAGAACATGGAATAGCTTAGATCCTTGATTGACTAGAGAAATTAATATATATACGTGTCTGTAAATTGAATTTGTAGTTGTATTTTAGTTAATATTTACATGTCTGAAAATGTCTTTCATAACAGTGATTAATGGATTTAGGTCTGGTTGTACTTTACTCATTGTCATGAACATATTGAATGGCTAGAAATGTTACCAAAGTTTTTTGGCTATAATTTTTTTACATAGTTAGAGTTTAGTCTATTTTAGTTGACAAAGTGTAAACTTATGAGAATGAAATGATACACTTACTTAAATCCTATGTTATTATTATATTTATAATATTTTTTAAAATTGTAAAGAAATATTGATCATGAATAGATTTTAAATTATGTTCATCTATAAAATTAAACTTTATATATATATATATATATATATATATATATATATATATATATATATAATTGAATATAATTAAATTTATTTTATATATGTTAAATAAAATGTAAACCAAAAATGTTATATTTCACCCTTAAAAATGTACTAATCAATGTAAAACTGCCCTTTACATAAAAAGAAACTCTAGATACGTCTTTTGGGTTTTATGTGACACAAAACCATCTTTCTAACAATATTTTACTATTAAAAATTTGTTTAGCATTGAAAGAATTTATCACATTTAACGACTACTATAGTATTAATGGTATAGATATAAAATGATGAATCTTGTGTAAAAATAATTGAATCCAACATAGATACCTAAAGTTGAATTTTTTTTTAAGATTTTGTTTGAACAAAAGCCTATCTAGTTGATAAACCAGCCCTGGATGGTATAGGGTCAAATAAATAATACATCATCTAAGCCCATGAAATTATTATTCTTGGCAATAAGGATTCTAAGCTTGAAAGTAACCAAACAAGTGAATGGTGAGTGGTGAAAGCCTAGAAAGGAAATGATATATTGTTCTTGGAACCATACCCGAACTATTATAAGGCCATTAGATGGTTTTAATTGCATGAAGATTACTCAATATGACCTTCATAATTAATCATATATATAGTTATTAATAAAAAGGCATACTTGTGGTGTGCCAAATGATGCAAATTGTGATAACACAATTACTAAATTAAATCAATGAATCTCGAGAAAGAGAGAAAGTTGTACTTGTTTTTTTCGACCTATAGCATCCATTTGGAATTATATTTTGTGTCACTCTTGAAAGGAAGAGTGTTCTATCTTGGTAATTTGGGAATCCTATATTGTAGCCTTGGTTATTGCAATATGTATATGATAACATGATTAAAATTTATATGCTTAAGAGTTGAAAATTGAATGTATGCTGAGCATTATTTGGAAGAGGGTAAATTTAAAACATTTATATTGTATGAATAAGTTTAAAGGGTGAATATATCAATATCACTTTTGTTTGTAAATAAAATTAGTGAATGACTTAGCTTTGAAGGAAGGTACAGGTTAGGAATCTTGTATGTAATATGCATTTTAATTTAATTGGTAATTTAAATTTTAATATAAAACACAGACTTGGGAAATGCATTATCTAATTGTGATGGAGTTATAAATTATTAGGTGAAAAAATTGAAATTTGTAATGAAAATATAATATGAAAAATAAAAAAGGGTTAACATATTAATTGAAGTTTAACTTATGGTAGAGTAAGGACACACATGCACTAATTGGAAACATTGTTCATGGCTCAAAACCTAGATGTATATCTTTTTGCTATAACTCTCAGAAAACATAGGTTCTTGTAGCTTTGATGATTATAAGATGTTCATATGATTAGTATTTTTTTGGACATAGGATTATTACATCAGGTACTAAAACTAAATACATAGTCTATAAGCTGGAACATAATTTTAATTATAAAGGGTTCTTATTGAAATTATTATTTGTTCTTAGTTTGAACACATTTTTATATTATCTCTTCTACATTCTGATAAAGGACTTTGAATATGTAAATTACAAAAAATTTATTAAACTTAGCTTTAAAGGCTAACAAAAAATGACTTAAGATTATTTCAAGTATTAAAAATTTTCAGAAATGTTACCTCCATACATGTAGTACTTTGATAGGGTGAATTTATACTTTCGGCCTTATAATGGCTATGTCCATTAGATAGCATTAGTATATATTAGAAGTAAATTATTGTACTTGATATACTTCAAGGTTCATCAAGTTATTGGATAATGAGACTTGTAGTATAATTAATATAATGATCTATTAAAGTTAACACTGCACTAATAAACCTTGTCAAGTATAATCACTAGACACCTTTGAATGCCAAAATTTCCAAGGGTTAATGGTAAACTCTCATGTTCAACAAATTTTTAGGGCATATGCCTTAAATTATAGAAAACCAGCCTTATATTCTGAATTTGTTTCATAAATATGAGTAAATTAATTTTGAGATTCATATATCTCGATGTATTAGATTGGAATCTAGCTAGTGATAAATGAGGGTATCAAGGTTAATAAAGGGGTAGAGTATATTTTATATTTAGTTGATTGGATCAGAGTAATGGATCAAAACCAACAATACCCAGGAATATCAACTAGTTCTCATATATGAATTAGAGGAATAAATTTAAGTAATTTATTTGATGGTATAATTTTGATTATTAAGATTCCATTTTGTCATAGCGAATGGTGATGGTTGAAAAACAATTGTTCCTGACAAGAGGGGGAGTTACATCCTTTATGTTAGGGCCCATTTAGCCTCCCCTTATCACTATTCATTCTTGACACCTTTTTTATCTATCATTTTCCTACCTTAAGATCCTCCTATTTATTCTTGTTGTTCAACAAGTATCTATTTTCATGCTTTTCTTCTTTTTGATCATTATTAAAATATTTTGATAATGGTTTAAGCATTATCAAAAATATTTATAGTTTTCTATCAATGGTTGGTCATTTGACCCTTCTCATTCATGTTCATCATGTTATTTTGTGCCTAATTTTTGGTTTACCCACTTCCATGTGATATGCTTGCATAGTAATAAAAAACTAATTATCTATATATACACAAACACTTTAATATATCTAGATTATAACAAATCTCGAATGATTATGAAATAAAAATAAATACAACAATATATTACTTATTTACCTTTAATTATGTTGCATTGAATAACTATGGTTGAATAATTATACCAAGATAAAAATATTGCATTGATGAAAGAGCATGTGGATATGTCCTTAGTTGCATCTTACACCACATGTCATAGAGATAAGGGATAAGATTGTTATAGATATAAATCTGATTTTTCAAATGTATAGATAATGATTTATTACATAAAGGAATACTGAGGCAAGACCCTTAAAAACCCCATTTTAATTTTTTTTCTCAAGATCTTCTTGACATGTATGAATGCTTGCTCAAATGAAAATTTCTTTAAGAAATTTCATGCACCATTCTAATGACACAAAGGAGTTTTTATTTGTATCAAACACAAATTGAGGGCTTATTAGAGCTTATTACAAATCAAATCAACAAAACCACTGTAAGAAAAATACTTCCACTTTCGAGACACAATTTCACTATCAGAACAGTTTGATACTAATTGGTCACTATTTCGGATGTCTGATTCTAGTGGCTTGTTCGCATCACAATTCAATTTCTAGCTCTGTTCACTACTTTTGGACTCTCTTCTTTGAAAAAAAAAAAAAAAAAAACAAAAAATCTTTTTCAGAATACACGTGAGTCATAAATCATGTACGTGCTTATAAAATCCTTTTTTAGTTATCCAATTTTCTAGGTGGTTTCGTCATTAGCACATAGGTACATATTATTTATTGTATTTAAATAAAAAATTTCCTCTATCTATAATTTGATCGATCAGCATACTTTTAATCAGTATAATATTCCTTGTGCACCTCTTCATGAAAGCACTAGTGTATAAGTCATAATTTACATTTATAATCGGGTATATATATTATGACCAACTTATATAATTATTTAATTATGAATTTACATGTTTAGAGGAAAATGAAGAGGATGCCGATTACTTAAATAAATAAATTGATTTAGAAGATGTCTCGCATTCATTTGACGTAAATGTTATGATAAAAAATGATCACGATGATAACATTTAGGATTTTGAACATAACTATATTTAATTTTAAATATTAGGAATGGAGAATATATTAATTTTACTCTTTTTAATAATATATTATTAAAAATTAATTATATTTTCATCTCAAAATTATTGTATATATATTTTTGTAGTCTTTATATTTATATATATATAATTGAATTAAGTATATTATAATTATTAAATTATAAATAATTATAATATAATTTTTAAAATTATTTATTAACATTAAAATTTGCATCTCTAGAATCTTTTTGATAAAGATAGTAATGAAACTATCTACCTTTATTTTACAACACACAACTAAAACAATGTTAACATAATGAAAAGTATCGTGTTGTGTTAACATTGTGTTAAAAAAGTTGACAAAATATTTTTTAATTTTGATTGATGAAAACATTGAAAATGTGGTTTATGACTAAATTGAAAGTTAAATGAAAACACAAATTTATTGAATTTTAGTGTTAGCCATCATTTATAAAATAGATAAATAACTAATATATGTATCCACTTAGATTATACTTGTATTTATAAAATATAGGACTAATTAAAATATAGATTCATTTTTTAAATATATATTCATAAATATTATTAAAAAATGAATTTAGTTGTAGCTATTGGGACTATTGCATGGACTTTACTTACTGTCATTAGAATTATAACAGGGTCTTCCCTATTATCTACCATGATATTTTTGTTGGTACATGTATGGTTGAGACCAACCTTATTGTTGTTAGTGTATTATTTGTTGCTAGAGTTGATGTTGTTTTTTCCTTCTCCAAGGCTCCACCTCTTGATAAAGAATTGGTGATTTTTTCACCTCTTTCATCTCCTAATTCTGTGAATGGAAATAATATTGCTTATTGGACTGTTGTCTAAAGGAGAAAGCGAGGTCTTCATAAGCATATTTCACAGACCTGCTTTTAGGCCAAGTGTGTTTGACTTGTTGGATCAAATTCAGTTATTGTTTAATCTATTGTACTATTAATATGATGTTTCTAGCATGTTTGAGAACTTTCTACTCTAAAAGTTTCTTTGTATAGGGATCAAAACCCTTTTTCGTTACTAATTTAATAAAAAATCATATCAATTATTTGTGAAAAATATTTTCAAAAATAATCATCAAAGTTATACATAATTATCCCACCAATATATAGTTTTTCTTATAATATTAAATATAAACTATTGAAGTGTTACATAGTTAAATATTGATTACTTATTTTGAATTTCATGAAAACTCTTAAAAATTATCATGCTATAAGGACATTAATATGTCTTTTGTGTTTTTCAGAAAATATATCAATTTTATTGTGGTGCCATTTTACAAATAAATTAGTTAGGTTTTAATTTATTTCAGTTTAAAAATAATTATAATTATAATTTTAAATTGAAATCATTTAAAATTTGAGAATAATTATCAAAATGAAATATAAAAATAAAATAAAAAAATTATAAATTTTAAAATTTTATTTTATATATATATATATATATATATATCAGTATTCATAAATTATATTTTATAATCGAAGTTGAGTTTCTACATTAATGATTATAGTGATGTCAATAGATTTAATTTGGTATAAATTAATAAATATATTAAAACTAATATAAAAATATTAAATATTGAAATAATGTGTTATTTTTTTTTTACAAATTATACTAATAATATATTTAGAAATGAGTGATATTTGTATAATTAAAATTTGTATCATATTATTAATAAAAATATAATATAAGGTATTTTTAAAATAATTGTATATGATTTGATGAATAATATTTTAAACAACATTTTATAATTTATAATTAATAAAAAAATGTTAATAAGAACAATACATTAATTTTTTTTAATATAAATAACTTTAATGTGATATAATGATGTTCAATAAGATACTTTCAAGAGAAAAACTAAATGTGAAGTAGTGTTTGCAATATTTATTAACTATTGTATAATTGCATTGAAAACATTAAATACTTAATTTTTAAATTTATTTAATTCTTTTTCAAATTATTAATAATTGGTCTCCTTATGTGGCTCAGTTCTACATCATCATCCCAATCAAAATTATGTATGTATTTCTTAATTTCAATGGTTTTTCTCAATCGGCATTCGTGTTAATATTTTTTCATGACAATCACCTTAATACCTTTGATATAAATCAAGTGTTTTAATTTTACATTAATGTTCTGCTAACATCCTATGGACTTCCTTACATACAGGACAAAACCACCTTGGCATCTTTGATGTGAATCAAGCGTTTTATTTTGCAAGAGTGCTTTGCTAGCATCAATTTCTCCCTGTGGACTCCACTACATAAGAAAAACATGGACATCATTATCGAAAGCATCGATTTAGAGAAGCCATTAAAATTAAAAAGTATATGGATACTTTCAATTGAAATGATGACTTAAGCTTCAATCACACATAAAAGAGAATTATCACTATACTATTTAGGAATTACATATTTTATGTTTAAAAGATAATTAAACAATATTTAATAAATGTTACAACAACTATTATTTATCTAATTTTCTTTTAAGTGTGTCTTATTACATATCATTGTATGTATTAAAAATATGAAAAATTCTAATTTATTATTCTTATATATATTATTGACAAATCAAAAATTATAATTGAAACATTAATAACAAAAATTATATATAACTATCTTTAAAGAAATCTCATAACATAAATTTTTTAAAAATTACATACGTAAAAATATTAAACATATTGATAATGGATCCAACGTTCGATTAAGAAACGATGCCCCTCTCTCCCTCCACCACAAATACTGTCACAAAACATTGTTACTACCAATATTATTATATTTAATTAAGAAAGTATATACAACCACATTGCCATGCTTTGCTGATTTCTTTTTCATTTTTTAAAGCATATGGTCTCAAATACCATCTATATATATTATAGTTATTTTTGATTAATAATAGTGATAGGGATGCGTTCCACTAGTAAAAAGAGTCCTCTCTAATCACTAATGTATTATCTTCATTATTCCACGGTAGCCTCGGAAGATCGAAGCCAGTACGTGTTCTGAGATGGAGCCGCAGGATCCACCCGAACGTCGTCAATCAATTTGCGCTGCCCCTCTGGAAAATAAATACCAGATTTTGGATGTGGAACCCAATAAGTTGATCGACCTCCACTATCCCTCTCTTTCCCTCTCTCTACAAAATCGAGGGATTCGGCGGTCGAAACGATCTTGTTAATATCCACCGAAGCCCATGACGATGATCCATGACAACATCTGCGGCCGCTGACAGAAAACGAACACAAGCTAATACAGATCAGTATTGAAAACTTTGGTGATGAATGCAGAAAATATACATACCTAGGCCGGGCGTGTTGCGTCTTCTTGCATAGAATGGACCTTATCATATGCGCAATGCCTTCCATTGTCTCAATGGACTTGCTATATTGTCCGCCTGCTGCTTCTCATCAAACAACTGAGAGCAATTATATAAAAAACGGTATACAGGGCTCCTAATTTTTGTAGGACAGAATGAAATAATGCAGCGCGTCCGGACTTCGGTGGGATTGAGGAATTATTCGGGCAATAATAATAATAATAAAGAGGCAAACATTGGAATCACTTTTGGTAATGGTGGACGGGGCTTAGGCAAATACCGACACGCCGCAAGGTGAAAGCGGCTACGAAATGAATAGGGAAAGCAGTCTTGCATGTTAACCAGTCGGGGGATGGATTTCTTTTGCCAAAGCATCTCTCTTTACGTCTGATCAATATGAGTACGGTCAATTTGTATTGCTTAATGTAAGGGGAAAGAATTTTCAATTTGTTAGTTAAAATAGTTATCATGTATACCAACGGAAAACTTTGAAATAGTTATCATCTTATTGCATAATTTTATTGGTTAATCTTCCGTTAAATTGTTACATATATACAAATTTATTGGTTATTTTATTGGCTTTTTCTTACATAATTTATATTTTTTTGAATTATAAGTAATATTAAAAAAAAGATGTAATGTTATAAAACATAAGAATAAATTTGAAAATTTCTTTTTCAATTAGATTTAAAAATGACGACACTCACTTGCGAATGAAAGTAAAATGTAAAAACTAAGTTTCAATATGTTTTCTTCAATCAAATAGCCACATTGCTAGGGCTTTTTCATCATGGATGTGCTTAAATGGTTGAGTGACAAAGGTTAACTAGAAATTGCACCTCGAAGATGCAATGGTTATGTTGATAGTGGTATCAAAGTGAAGTGTAAGGTAATTAGAATAGGAATTTAGGCTATGTAATACATAGTACAACAAAAAGAAAATAATTATTCAATGAAAATGCGTGTGCAACGAGATTGAAGAAAACTCTTTTTTAAAGGTTGGTATGTGAGATTACATACAAAGACGTATTTTTTACATAGTGATTATCTAAGATAATTACCTTTATCTAATCACCTTACTCTCATGTACAATGTAAAATATGTTCAACACTAATAGGATCTTGTGTTCATAGTAAAGGATAATGTATGGTTATGTTTTAGCAAAGAAAGGTTTCAAGGGAAAGCAATGAAGCTCAAAACCTCTACGATATGGGTCATTCACCATGTTAGAGTAGGTTGGAGAGAATGATTTAAAGCTTGATCCTTCTCACATCCCATGCAAACCCCCCAATCATTTGAATGTGCTTAGAAATTAATTTTGAAAAATTATAGCTATATGAGTTATCCATGTTGGTTGAGGAAGGAAATTGATACCATCTACAGAATAATTTGCTTTGGAATTAGAAAGGGAGTTGATGGATAATGGATTACTAAAATAGAAAGTCAAAAAGATGAGAAAGGGCAACAAGAGTACCATCAAGTTGGCATCAAAGGAAAGACAGCAAGGCAAGTAACATGGCACCTCAAGGAGAGTGGGAAAGCTCTAACATTTCCTCAATCACTAAGCTTTATTGGAACCAAATCCTCCCAAGAGGGAGTATGATACAGAAGGATTATAAAAAGCAAAACCTCTTCATCATCAAACTACAGAACAACTAGGAATCCATTAACAATAGTGCTCATAGTGGGTATTTCTTGTATGGTGATAAAAGATCTGGAATCTATAGGGGTAGTCACCTAAGTGTTGGTTCAAATAAGGGTTATTTGCATCATTGTCAATCCTTTCAGGGTCATTTTTACACTACTTGTGTAATGGTTTTTAGCATGGAAGTTGTATATTCAGAGTAATAGTAGAACTACTATGTCTCTTTAGTATTGATGTATTTAGGAGTCCATTTTTATATAAAAGAACACTCTTGGAGAGTGTATCATTACATTTGGTTGATTTAATGCAAAAAATATAGAATTCATAGAATAGAAAAATATGGTATAAAATTTTGGTAATATTTATGTTTTAATTCATGGATATTTCCTTAGGTTTTTGAATAACTTAAAAAATCATACACAAGCACTTTATTCAACATGCATGTGTGGCCACCTACCCAAAGTTCGTGATGTTAATTTACAACATGTAAATTACAATGACCAAGGGGAAATGTGTGTAATTAGTAAAAGTGATTTCGATTATGGAGCTATTAATTCCTACTTCATGTGCAATAGTTTTCTTAGGTCAAATAAAAGTGATAACTAGCAGGGTTGTTCTTGTCTACTAGTTACAATTGCCACTTGGATTAGTGTCTAAAAATATTTTTTCCCTTGTCATTAACATTTTTTATTAGAGAAGTTAAATTCATGTTAAGGGTCCCTTACCCAATATAAAATATCATGAAAGATATGCAAGAAATATCAACAAAATAAGAACTAACAAAGTACAAAGACTTAGAAGCAAACCTCAACCACAAACTTCTAACAAGCAGACAAGATTTTATCAATCATCATATTCCATGAAAATTTTGCACAAATAAGAAGGAACACTATCCCTTCCATGAGATCCATGTGGGTCCAAATAACATGACAGTAGAACAACATGTCAAAGAAAGCACCATATGCATCCTACTGCCATCATCCACATAAATATTGTAAAATAGGAAAAAAGGTTTAGACACGAGCAAAAATTAGACATGAAATAGAGAACCTTCCACCAAAATTTGGATAAAATGAAACTAACGCACAATACAACCATGATTTCCTTGTAAAAATTAAATCATGCCTTGTCTTTTTTATGCCCGCTCTCCCCCCTACTCCCAAAATGGAGGGTCATGCTGAACTTCTGTCTTCTACCACTTTTCTTCTTCTATACTTTAATCCACTCCCCCTTCCCTTCTGTAGAGTCTATGGCTCATTGTATTAAAATTTAAATAGATTTGAAAGATTGAGATTTGTCTACTACTTAAGCCACAACCAATGTTTTTGGCCTTGATGTTTTAGAAAGATTATTAACGTCCTTAACAATAGGGGTTTCCATAACTAAAATTGCCCCCCTCATTTTTGAAATTGGAAGTTCTACCTTATGCTCCCCCTTTGTGTCTTTGAAGTCAATGTGGTTAGCATTAGGTGGCTTAGGATCATCTAAATATGAATCTAAATCATCATTCTCATAATCGATATCATGCATAGTGAGTGGGTAGGGCAAAAATCTAACCATCAAGATCATTCCTTCTTTTTTCTATGAATTGTGCAATATTTATTCAACTTCCCTATGTTGAATATTTTTTTTTAAATGGAACATCAATCCTTCATAATCAATGCGTTGGGGCCAAGAATGGTGTCCCACATGAAAAATAATTTTTTATGTAGATCCTTTGAGATATCAACATTGACTAGTATTT
>JARHVA010004449.1:1410000-1432500 GCA_037957365.1 Torreya grandis
ATATTTTCATAGTCTGTGTGTTTTGATGTTTCTCATACTTATGATTGTGTCCTCAATTATTAATTAATTTTCAAAATGTTGGATTGTGTATTATCTCAATCCTCATCCAATGATTTAAGTATCCTAGTATTAAGACTATGATGTGATAATGAAGTCTTAAAAATTATATTACACTATTGTATAATTATTATACTTGTTGAACAATAAATTTTAGTTAAGTGGATAGGATTTTTTTTAGAAATTGTTATATCACTCAACTAAATTTTTTTATGTTTAAGATGACAAATGTTGTATCTTAAATAAAACTTGTTATATATGTATAAATATTTTAAATAATGAATAAAATAATTATTCCAAGAGATGTAACCTATAATGGCACCCTTATTATTTTAATAAATCCTTTTATAATACATATAAAATCACCTTGAACTAAAATAAGAATAAGTAAATCATATTAGCACATCTAAATTATTTTTACATTATATACAGTTAATTGATGAGATAATTGACATATGAAACAATTTTTTTCTACTTTGGAATAAGGAAATCATTGCAAACAATTTTTTGAATTACACAAAAGTAGCTTATATGTTTACATGGTTGATGTTATTAAATATTTGTGAGTCTCAATTGATTAATTGAGAACCCGTTGAAATGAAATGTGTCACTTACTTCAAATTTTTTTATTTTTTTTAAATTTAAAATAAAATAATATGTATCAAAAAATTTATCTTTAAATAAATTAATAAAAAATATCAAATAATATCATTTTCAACATATCTAGTTCATTTATGTCATGAATTCAATATAAAATGAACATCTCTAAAATGATATCTCTCAACATATTTTACATAAATTTATTTAAAAATGTATATTAGTAATTACATGTTTAAGATTGTAATATAGAAATACAAGTTTCAATAATGATAAATATTCCAATAATATCTTCATCTCTTTAAAAAAACTGAGTGTTCAATAAATTATGATATTAAATATGAACTCTTCATGATTTTATAATTATTAATGAATGACAATGCATAATTGAATTTAATTTAAAATTTTATTCATGTATCAACAAACATATTTTTTTAACAGAAATAAAAACAAATGCATCATGACTATAAAGAAGCACAAAAATAATGAAGAGTAAATGTGATACTCCAAACCTACATAGCCCCAAAACATTTGAGAAGATAAAGATGAAAGTAAAAAGAAAGGAAAAACAACAAACCCCAAAAAAACACACCAAAATTACCATTATCATATAATTTAAATAGTAATAATTATTTAGGAACATATCTAAATTCCATCAAAAAAATAAATAAAAGTTGTGTCCTAAAACATATTTATTCAATAAAGTTGATTCATTCCCCACTAATACAAGAGGATACATACTTACATAAAAGATATATATATATATATATATATATATATATATATATATATATATATATATATATATATATATATATATATATATATATATATATATATATATATATATATATTTCTAATTTTTAAATAAACAATTATGTAAGGAATTTCTTAGAGCCAAATTATAAACCATAATACACATAAAATCATCTTTTATAAATATTATAGAGATAAATTTATAAATATTTTCTTAAGGCTACATATAGAGGAATTGAAGAAGAACACATTGGTATCATTTAAAACCACCAATAGAAAAAAACTTATCCCATGAAAATAACATGATTTTTAACCATTGAAGCCGTAAAATGTATTGCACTATTATTTGAGGGCATATAATTTTTTTTTACCATCACTATCTTACAACATGTGTGTTCTGTGTAGGTCACTTCATCCCTTATTGTATGATATTAAATACTCCGTTAGTTTTTTCATATATTAATCCATTTATATGGCTAATACTTTCCATCCTGGTGAGATGCCTGATGGCAAGCTTGGTGATGCCGTATATGTGGGTAATTGCATAGAGTTAGGGGATAATTCCATGGATTTTTTTGTATAATATGCACATGTTGTTGTAAAACATGTGTTATAACAATAATATATATGTGATATGTTGTATGAGCTCATAAACATCGAGTCTAGCATGCATACACACTATAACATGTAAGCATTTTTTAAAAATAAAATAAAATAACATAAGCCCACACTTTAAATGAAATACCTGAAGCATATATGCATAATAACTTATACACAAATTAATGACTACATGTTGTAGTATGCATGTGCTCATGTGAAATGAAAGTATTCAAAGGATATAATTCAAAAAGTGAATGAATTACAAGGTGGTAAGGTTGGTTTACTAAAGGCATGTTGGTTTACTAAAATAAAGTTGTGAAGTATAAGTTGATATAATTTAAATTTATTTTAGTAAATATAAAAATTAAGGTCACTTTATATCTTCTAGAGTTGGTCTCATAGATACATGCCTTAAAATGTGGGACATAATTTTATAAATTCCAATCTAGTTAGTACTTATGAATTTTCATGGTTTCGATAATGAACCTTGGTATTTCAAGTATAAGTTTTGTTATTGATGTCCATTTTGGGTAAATATATAGTAATTTTTTAAGGTTTGTATGCCTTTTCAATTACTTTCTAGCATTTCTAGGAGTCCTAAGTTTTTTAAAATTAAAGTTTGAAAACCAACTTATCACTTGATCCATTGTCAATCATGACAATGTGTATGGGTTTTTCAACTATATAGTCTTATATTCGAGGAGTGATTGAAAAATTGAATCAACATCAAAATTTTCACTATCATTTAAAGTGGTCATAGAAAACTACACCATAATCAGACGATAATAAGTGTGCTAACAATTTCATCTATTAGGTAAACATGTGTCATATGTGGAGGATGCATGATGCCAAAAAAGATGCTGAACTTCTAGAGGCCATGATTTTTGATCCATAGTGTTGTTTGAGCCCATCTTAATGACAAAATGATTCTCTCAAAAATTTGATTGTAAACATAGCTTGGCTTGTTCAATTATGTACTTTTAGATATTTCTTAGAGGCCATATGTGACCAACTAAGGGTCTAAAATTGTAGTTTAATATTATTTTTGGTCTTTTTTCTAAATTTAAAAATTGTATATTTCTTTTAGTAGACTTAAAATTTAGCTGATATTCATATGATAGGTTAATTTTAGTGTTTAGTTTAATTTTTGAGAGTTTTAGATCTATGCATTCTTACACATGAAACCTAATAAAAATAGTAGCCATTAAAAATAACAAGTTGAGTTTTATTAGTTTTAGGAGTTCTGAATATTATAAGTCGACTCCAATTCTAAGTTGAGGCTTATTTATGTATGGTTTATAATTATTTTAAGGATTCAATTCGAATCAATACTATTTACTGTTTCATAAGTTTTCCCTATTATTTTATTGTCTTCATAATATTTTAGTTCATTATTAAGATCTCTTACACGTCTAAGATTTGAACTTGCTCCGATGCCAAATAATGAACCCCAATATTATTAAAATAATAAAATAATAATAGATAAATATTTTAGAAGAATAAATAGTAGTGATTCATATTGAATCATTAAAAGAATTATAAACAATGCATAAATAAGCCTCAACATAAAATTGCAATTGACATGAAAAAACTAGAACTCCTAAAAATATTATAAATTAACTTACTATTTTTAGTAAGTTTCACATATAATCATACACAATGCAAAAAATCTAAAAAAATAAACTAAACACTAAAGTTAACATATGAGATGAATATCAACTGAAGTTCAAGTCTATTTATAAAAATATAGAATTTATAAATTTTGAAAAATACCTAAAATAATATAACACTATAATTTTAGACCCTCAAATGGTCATGTATGACCACTAAAAAATATTGAAATTGTCCCTAACTAAATACTCTGGACTATGGTTGCAATAATTTTTTTGATAAAGTCATTTTAGTGTGAAGATGAGTTTAAAGATAACTATGGATCAAAATTTATGGCTTCAAAAAGTTTGGCCTCTTTTTCTACATCAATGTATGTTGTATGCATAGTTTACTTTTAAAGTATCCTTAATATATATCATCCAATGTTATCATAGGACACTATGGTGAAGTGTTGACTAGTGTGCCAATAATTGTATCTATTGGGTGAAGAGACATCACAGGTGGAGGATACCTGTTATATGCATAATGCACTTCTAAAGTATTCTTAGTTTGTATCATCCAATCTTTGCTAAATGGATGATTATAAATATTTAACTTTTGATTTCCATTATTTTATTTTCTATTTTTCTATATAAGAGTGGCACAATTGATAACTTTGTCATCAAAACTATATTATATCTTATGTCTCAATATTAAACATCTATGAGACATCTTGCAATATGATCATAGTCATAATATCCATTTATATCATAGTTCCTTAGTGTATTCCTATTGATGTAGTTGTATGAGTAAATGTATATTTAAGTTTGTTCAAATCTATAATATTTACTTCCTTGTACCTTATTATAGGACAAAACTCATCTAAAGATTTGAATCTATTGAAGATAATTGAATCATGGAGTTCTGTAAGAAAGTTTTGATTGAATATTTATTTTAAGTTATTACTAACCAAAAAACTAGTCATCTTGGCTATCATAGTCTTGTACCTAAGTTCGTAGTCATTGATTGGCTCATTAGATCATTTCTTAAGTTTACCAATTTGTGCATAAGATAGTTTGTCATCAAAGTTGATGGCAAATTCTGATAGAAATGGATCTACCAAGGGTTGAATTTTATTATGAATTTTAGGAGGAAATATTAGAAACATCACAAAGAATAATCTATAAAGATTCATGAAAATAACTTGGTCAATAATTATTATTTGTATGCATAGTCTAAGGATGCTACATGGAATGATCTAAAGTTTTCATTCGGGTCACCTTTATCTTTATATAGTACTACATTGGGTCTTATAAAGCTAGTCTATAAAGGAGAAGATGTTATCTTAGGTAATAATGGGTCATGAAGAAAGGCATGGGAATACATTAAATGAATGGATCAAAATACACTTTCCTCTAGTTTAGACATCTTAGCATGAAAATTTGTAATAGTCTACACAAGGGAATGTGTACAAGGTAATGCTCATATAGAACATGCATAATCATGATGGGAGTGGTCATAGGTTTCCCATGTAGGAACAGGTATATAAATATGTTGAAGGCCACATGTTCCCCCACACCTTGGGTGTATGTCATATATTTCATAGGAGATGTATATGTAGGGATAAATCTAATAGTAGAGGACTAAACACCAAAGGTGAAAGTACTAGCTCAAAATTATTAGTTGAAAATAGTAAAGGGATCTTATGTTTTATGTAGTCATATTATCTTGATTTTTGGCCTTAGATTCTAGGATCATTTATATAATTCTAACAACATATTATGGATATTTACAAATTCCTTGAAGAAAATGTAACACAACATTCACTTGGTCAAGGTCTACCCCATTAATTTGATTGGGATTAGTTCAATCTAGACCTTCATAATTATCTAGATTTGTAGTATCATTAAATGATTATATGGATAGTATTTATATGATGTAGGAATTCCAATAAAATCATTAGTTTTAAAATATTCATTAATAATTACATCATCAAAAAAAGAATAAACATGCACTCTATCTATTTTATTTGATGTAGAGTGAATCTGATAATGTTATTTATGAGTCCCACTTAATCTAGTAATGTGTCTTATAGGGACAAGGGAAAGAGCCTATTTGTATTGAATATGACAAAATCATATAATTATGAAAAATTATAGGGCAAGAAATGAGAACATTTATTATCTTTTGTATTGGGAAACTGGAGACCCTATTTGAAACCCTAAAACCAAAATATGAAACACTAGAAGGATGAAACACTGATAAAGACCTATGATTTGACATGGTCCGTTATGTGTATAGATTAAAAATTAAAATTTACCCTAATATTTATTATAAACCTAATAGGATATAAAATAGTATAATAATTAAGATATGAAATTCAACCACACATCTGAAAGTAAAATATTAAAGTTGATTGAAATGATTTGTATTGATGGATATGATTAATATAGTTACTACAATAAAGGGAAGAGTAATAATATATTTGGGTTGATTTCATGATGATTATTTTGTTGTAAAATTTTAAATTAAAGTGATATAGGTTTGGGATTTGCCTAGTTTAGGTACTATATTTTTGTCTACACAAGGCTAATTCTATTGATCTAGATTAATATCAATTATCGATATTGATCTATGTTGATCATTATTGATCTATGTAGAAATGAATGAATGTAACCATACATTCGCCATAAATTATCTTTATAAGATATGTATGTGTGATGTCTAAACATGATGATGCACACAATTTCATTGATTAGCCTCATTCACCTTGAAACCCTAGGTGATATTGTGAGGGATATAATTTAAAAAAAATTGGGAATGTGTAATGGGTTGAGATAATCACAATCACCCATATTTTAATATTTAAAACTTCTTATGTATTATATACTTTTAGGAGGGAGATCAAGCCATAGGTATTTCTCCCACATAGTGTATCTATGTAGTTGTGATCCTTCGCTATATGTATGCTGATAATGAATTGAATTTTATACTTGAAAATGCTTTCTTTGGATTAGATTTGGTATGAATCTGTTTTAGATGTGACTTTTTCTAATGATAGATTCATAAATTTAGAAGAATATTCATAATTTTGGAAGAATAGGGTAGATTTTTTAATGTTTAACAGAGAATAAATGTGTGCTAGATATGTCTTGTCCCTTACTAAGTGATACATTAATTTGTTTATATATGAATCCAATTGGGTAATTTATCATGCTACTTGCATGCTAGATATTATTGGGAAAGGTTTTGTTTTAATGAAATTAGGTCAATATCAACTCAAAATATTGTCTGAAATTGATGGAACCAACATGTGTATAGGTGGACCAAACTAAAGGTATATAAATGTTTTTTTAAATATTAAGAATCTTTAAAATAGACAATAGAGCTATTTTAAGTGTCTAACAATAAAACAAAAAGGTCAAACTCATAATATAACTTATAAATGTCAGAAAATGGTAGATTAGGACTATGCTTATGTAATTAAGTCATGTGTGGTAAATGTGTGTCAAACTTTTCATTATCAAGTACTTAGTAATATATTTTAATATCTACATTAATTAAATTTTATGGTTTTGATAAAATAAGGTGGAAAAAATAGGGGCTAAAACCTTACAAAATAACCCACAATAGGGCCAAAAAAGGCTCATAAACAAAAAGAGCCACTATTAGCAAAGATAAAAAGATGCCAAAATGTAGCATATGGTAAGAACCAACAGTCTAATAGTAAACAAAAAAAGAAAAATAGAAATAAGGCTAATTGAGAACATCCTCCCAGCCTTCAGCAAGAAACTTATACATATTATCAAAAGATTAAGCTTTCTCTTCATTAGCACCCTGGATAAAAACCTCTGATTCCTACAATAGAGTTAATTTAACAAAATCTGGGTAGTCAAGCATGTTTTTTAAGAGGTATCCAAAGGTGGAAAGAATTTTTTACAAAAGATCCACATGGTTCCTCAAAATTGAGATATCCTCCACTTGTCTGATATCTTCCTCCTCCTCCACCGATCTCTTTCCTTCTTCAAGTTTTTTCTAGTCAATAAGAAATGAATTAGTACCAATGTCCTTAGATTAAAATTATTAAGTCTCTTTCTCTTCAAGTCTCTTAGTGTCATTAGAGTCAAACTCCTGCACCTTTGAATCATCCCCCTTAGACATCTTGTAACTTTTATGTTCTGATCATAGTTATGATATATTTAATTATTGTACATAATTATTTTACATTATTAGGTTTTAATTTATGCTTAATTTTAGTAATTAATGTTATTTTATTTATGTTATATAAGATGAAAAAAAAATTGGTATATTTCACCCTAAAAATATGTTAATTGATGTTAAACTATGCATTACATAAAATTGATCTATAAATATAAGTATTGGATTTTTTGTGCCATAGAACCATATTTTTGAAACATTTTGAATTTTTAGATTTCATTTAGTAATTAATAACTTATCTTATCTTTACTACTATTGTAATATTAATGGTACAACTATAAAAGTATGGATCTGTTATGTGTAAGAATTTAGTCCAACCTAACTATCTAAGGTTTCCTTCTATTTCTAGCTTAAGTTTGAATAGATGCCTATTTACTTGATAAACCAATCCTATTTAGTATATGTTTAATAAATAATACAACATCTAAGCCCATGGAATTATAATTCTTGGCAATAAAGACTATAGTCTTGAGAATAACCAAGCAAAAGAATGGTAGGTGGTGAAATGATATATATGTTTTGTGGTACCATCAAAAACTCTAACAAGGATGTTAAATGGTTGTAATCGCATGAAAAAGAGGCTTATTACTCAATATGACATTCATAAATATAATTTTTATACCTATTAATTGAAAAGGAAAGATTGGGGTCTTCTAAATGATAGAACTTAAGATAATTACACAACTAGTTATGAAAGTCAATGAACTTTGGACTTAAAGAAATAAAATTGAACTTTTTTTTTTCTTCTTACGTATTCCATTTGGGAATATGTTTGAAGGTAATATTTTTTTGATCTGGTAAGTTAGGAATTTTATTGAGTAACCTTGGTTATTCCAATATGTATATGTTATTATGATTATAATATATGTGCTTAGAAGTTAAAGTGTCTATATATTGAGCATTATTTATAATATGGTAAATGCCCTAGATTTATATTATATGGACAAGTTCAAAGGGTGAAGATATCATGGTCACTCATATACTATAAATAATTGGTGAACAACTTATGTTTTAATGAAAGTATAGGCTATGAATGTCTATGTATAATATGTATATTCATATACTTGGTAATTACAATTCTAATATTAAAATAGCTAATGTTAAAATATTACCCAATAGTGATGGACCTGTTAATTATAGGGTGTGTTAGTATAGTTTTTCATTGAAACTCCAATAGGATATCATGATAAAGTATTGATGCATTATATTAATCTACAAACTATGTTAGAGTAAGGGAATGGATGTTAAGTGGAAAAAACATCTATGGCCCACAATATGTATGTATATTTGAATCCTTTAACACTTAGACAACATGGAAATTTTAAAATTTGATGATTATAATGATGCTAATGTGCTAAGTATTTATTTTTTTGACTTATAGTGACTGGATAAGGTATTATATCTAAAGACATAGTCTATATAATGAAACCTAGTTTTAGTTCGGTGGAATTCCTATTTTATTATTATGTCTTAATAGTTTTAACAAATTTATAATTTTATCTCTTGTAGGATATGATAAAGGAATTAGAGTAAGAAAATTACCAGATGATTATTAAACTTTGACTAAAGGTAGGTAGTGAATGAATTAAGATTATCTTGAAAGAAACTAAGTTGTTTATCAATTTTATCTCCATGTGGGTATTATATTGATATGGTGAATGCCTATATATACTTATACAATGGTTATGTCAATAAAATGACATTACTATTCCATAGAAGTACATTATAATACTTGTCATTTTCTAGGTTTAGCAAGTTATGTGATAATGAGGCTTGTGGTCAAATAAATATAATTTACTAGTAAAATAAACATTAGACTAATAAATATTGTTACATTGAAATGCTAGATTTAATTCTCATCTTATAATCCAATTTTGTCAAGGGTTAATGGTAAAGTCTCACATTGATGAATTTATTAGATGACATATCATGAATTATCAAAAAGTTAAATAATGTATTATGAATGTCTTACATATGTATGAGTAAATTAATTATGAGACTAGTAGATAATTGGGTAAAAAATTAATATCTACCTAGATATGAATGAGGGTACCAAGGTTAATAAAGGGATAGTGTGAATTTTATATCGAGTTGAATGGATTAGAATTGTGTACCAAAACTCACAAGCCTTAGTAATATTAACTAATGCTAAGACATGAGTTATATGAACCAATTTAATTTATTTATTTCATAGTGGAAAGGTGATAATTAACACTCCCTTTTATCATAGTGAATGGTGATGGTTGTGAAAATAAAATTAAGAAAAATGGATCATTTTTATGTTTCACAATAAGAGGGGTGTTACATATTTTATGTTGGGTCCCATATATCATCCCCTTATCCCTATT
This sequence comes from Torreya grandis, assembly GCA_037957365.1. NCBI lineage: Eukaryota > Viridiplantae > Streptophyta > Pinopsida > Cupressales > Taxaceae > Torreya > Torreya grandis. Next base: position 1,420,167 of record JARHVA010004449.1, read on the forward strand.
CATTCTTAACTTATTTTTTTATCTATCATTTGTATACCTCAAGATCCCCTTAGATGTTCTCGTTATTAAATAACTATCTATTTTATCATTTTTCCTCATCTTGATACTTATCAAAACAACCTGATAATGGTCTAACCATCATCAAAACATTATAATAATGGTCACATTAGTGGTGGGTCCCTTGATCCTTCTCTTCAATTTTCATCATGTTACATTCGTCATTAATTTTGGTTTTATTACTTCTTTGTGGTATGCTTTCATAAAAATAAGGTCCCAATTTAAATTTAATAAGCCTATATATACAAAATCACCTTAATACATTAAGATTATAATTATTCCAATTAACATACTAAAAATAAATACAAATAGATAAATCACATATTTAGCTTTCTTTTTTATCCATGGAATAGCTGTTTTGGAATACTTATAGCAAGACAAGGATATTGATTTAGTGAAAGAACATGTGGATCATGTCCTATATACATCTTAAATATCATGTCATAGGGATAATGGATGGGATTGCCATATACATAGATATACTTATTAACATGTATAAGTATTTATTTATTACATGTCACAAATTAGGGGTAGACTAAGTTGAGGTCCTAAAAAACCTTGTTTTCTTAAGATATTCTTAGAACCTATTAAGGCTTGAAAAAATGAGAACATATTTGAGAAATGTTTTACACCATTATAATGATCTAAAGGATGTTTATATAAATTTAAAAAAATGGGGTTTTTCATAGAGTTTGATACTAATCAAATAAATAAAAAAATTATAATAAAATGAATTCCACTTTAGAGATAAACTGTCACTATCAGAATGATCAAATATTGGTTGGTCAATATTGTTCAGTGTTTGATTCTAGTCACTTATTTACATAAAAATTTAAATTTTTGATGATTTTCTACACTAGTTGTGGACCCTCCTCAGAAAAAATAATATTTTCTATGAGACATGTGTGTCATAAATCATGGATGTGTTTATAAATGACTTTGTCAAGTATCAACTATTTTAGATAATTTCATTCATAAGCACATAGGTAGATCTTATTTATTTTGTTAAAATAACATTATCCATCTATGTAGAATTTGATGGATTAGTATGATTTCACTCAGTGTACTATTTCTATGCACCTTTCCATCAATTCACCAAGGTGTAGGTTTTATATAATTTACATTTTGAATTAGCTATGTAAATTATAACCTAATTCACTTATAAAACTATTTTATTATTCTTTAACAAGTATAGATAATTTTTTTCCTAGTCAAGGGTTTTGATTTTGAAGAGGAAAATGAAGAGGATCTTGATTACATTGATGAGTTCTCCATGTATGGTGAAACATACTGATGTGGCATCCAATCACATGAAAAATTAAACAATAATTACCAACTCTCATTAAAATAAATAATCTCATAAACACATATGAATTTAATTCATAAATACAATATTGTCTCATTAATATTCACAAATACAAAATCTATTTCAATAAAGCCTATCTCTCACCATGTACATAACTTGAAATTTACAAGCCAATGAATATTTCAAGATGATTTAAATCTTATCCCCAAGCTTATTCTAAAAATATCTCCACATTCCCAACCTAGTCTACCAAAACTATGAAAAAAATAACCATATATAGAAAAATATGAGAGAAAAATAACAAAGAGACAAAGGGGGGCCAAAATTCATCCCACTCTTTCACATGGAGGGAACATTGTGAAGAGATAATGTGTACCTCAAGATAGTCCATGACACATGCTTCATGGAGTGAATTTTTGACCAAGTAAAAAACATATTTGGAAAGTTGGCACCACCTTAAAACAAAGCCACATAGAAAAAATTGATGCCAATCTAAAATAGTGATTCATGTTTCTCCACTTAGAACATTCTTCCAAAAGGTCTAGGTGTGCCTTTTGACAATTATTTTCATAGCAAACATGACAAATTAGACTCATGTCACCTAAGCATTCAAGAATAGTGTTGTGGACACCTCACCAAGATGAATAGTGTCTAACACATCATAAATGAATAGTACCCATGAATAGTGTTAAATGAATAGTGTTTTTCCCTCTGCATCATTCTACTATGGTTGAAATCAACTTAGCTCCCAATATTTGTCCTAATTATATCCTTACCATTTATTATAAAAAAGGCAAAGGCACACCACTCTATGTTTGGGTGATGCAATATTTCTTGAACCCTTGGATGCTCTTGCATCATACACTTGAGGTATAATGTGATCTCTTGATCACATAGATGGGATAGGTTGTAGAACCACTCTTTTGGTCATGGAGGGTAATGACCACAATATCCACATCGAACATACCAATTCGTCTCCACATAGATCCCACCTATGTTTATTCATAACTCATCCAACCACCTATTGGATCATCTACCACAACATCACAACGCTCATCATAACTCATAACTTACATCTCCTCTTTCATGGATACAACAACATTCATATTTTCCTCTACATGTGTATTGTCTTGCACAAAACACTCATCTAATGCTTCTAAAAGATAAAGTTGTAACTCCACCTAGTTGCACTCTCCATCTACTTGTAACACCTCATGGCTGCAATCTCTCTCTATTTCCACACTCTATTCATGTGTATTTACTTTAATATATAGTAATATCTCCATGTGTGAACTCATTTTCAACACATTTTCTTCTTCAAAATATTCCTCCAAAGAATCTTACTACTCTATATACCTGCAATTTTCATTCTCAAACAAAGCTACATGGATACAACTTTTCGTCATTTTTTTTCATCATCCTTCACAAGGATGTCCTAAATAATGGGCTACCCATAAGTGTCTTCCTCTTTCACACTAATTTTCATGGAAATTTCCTTCTTCATCTTCTCTTCTCTCTTATGAAAATCTCCATAGTTGCATTCTTTCTCCTTCCACATAACTATATATTTCTTTAATGCAACCACCTTTGACTTTAGGGAGTATACCATCTACCACACCAAATATTCCTCTTCATTCTTAGAGTCTTCAAATCTCTCTAGCAGTAACTACAAAAACCTATCACATGTTTTTATCTTCTTATCCCACACTCTCTCTAGTGGCAATTCTTCCATTCTTCTTCTCTATTTCTTTAAAACCCACAAAAAATTTAATCAAGAATGCACTCTATCACTTTCTTCTTTTAGAAAGATTTAAAGTTTCTCTAATACTAGTTGATGTGGATTTCAACCAAATTAAGGATTCAATAATCCTTACTAACTCACATTCACATAAATAATCTCATAAACACATATGAATTCAATTCATAAATTTAACATTCTCTCATTAATCTTAATAAATACAAAATCTTCATCAACAAAGCTTATCTCTAACCACATACATAACTTGGCATTCACAAACAAAGGAGGATTTCAATATTATCCCCAAGTTTATTCTCATAAACTCAATCCATTCTCAATCTATCTTATAAAAACTAAGTAATAGACAACCATATATAGAAAAATATGAGGTAAAAACAAGAGAGAGATAAAGGCGGACCAAAATTCATCCCACTCCTTCACATGGAAGGAATCTTCTCAAGAGACAAGGTGTACCCAAAGATAATCCATGGCACATGCTTTATGGGGTAATCTTTGACCAATTATAGATCATCTTTGTAAATTTGGCACCACCTTCAAGTGAGGTGACAAGGAAAAAATAAATTCCAATATGAAATAGTGATTCATGTCTCCCTACTTAGAAAAAACATACAAAAGGTGTAGGTTTGCCTTATAACCACTCTTTTCATGCTCTACATGATAAATATGACATGTGCCACCTATGCATTAAAGAATAGTGTTTTTTACATCTTACTAGGATGAATAGTGTCTGCCACATCTTCAACAAATATTACCTAGGAATAGTGCTACATGAATAGCATTTTTTCTCGCTACATCACATACGTTGATCTATACAATGCCTCACATTCATCTAACCTAAATTTTATGATAGAAAATGATCACGATCATAACATTTAAGATCCAAGTCATAAATAGTTTTAATTTTTGTAGTTTGGAAGGGATATTATATTTATTCTAATCCATCTATCATTATCTTTTTTTTTCTACATAATGAGGGTTAAGGGGTTAATCTCCCATTTATTAACAAAAAACAATGATTACAATAAGGCCAAAAAATCCCAAAAATTTTAAAAATCCAAACCAGGAGTAAAAACCCATAAACTTGCTAAATTTTCCAACAATAAATAGGTTAATGAGCAATGACCCAAAATAAAAGGACCAAGAACAAACCTACCAAAAATCCACAACCCAACAACTATATTAGTCCTATGACATGAAGAACACCTACTACCTATCATAGTGACTAAGGTTGGTTGCCAGATATGCAACCCACAACTTTCATCACCCACTTACCACTACCAACCAAATTTCCCAACCTCAATTCCCCATGATCCTCCATACACTTAGTCACTACCACTCTGCAGCCTCATACACCTCAACCAACCTACCCATTTTTCCACCTCTACCATGATGACAACCACAGTCATCTCACCTTCCATGACTATTTCTCTCTAGCATATGTCCACCCAAGTTAGGAGAGCAGAAGGAGTCCTCCATGTATCCCCTCAAATCAATCATCATTATATGATGTCATATCACTTGTAAGCATACAATTTCATTTACTACACAAGGGGGAAATTAGTTATAATCACCCCAAAATCTTCATTGTTGAGATTTTCCTACTCAATCATTGAAGGTCTAGAATAGTCACCAATAATGTTATAGGAACTTTGCATACTTGAATGCCCAGTACTGAAATAAACCCCATACCACTAAATATGGTTGAGAGAGTGTTGCTTGTAATAATTTTATATACCACAACACCATCATGTAACATTCCTCTAAATCACTAAATGTTTATAGGTGCACTATCACTAAGAAATCATTACATGAAAGCATCAATAATAATGGGCTAGTTCTCCAAAAATCCTCTAGAGCCCTTCTCAACCCTACCCAAAAATGTGCTCTCACTAGCCACTCCATAATCTCATGAACCTATATTTTATCATCTCAAGATAACAATAGATTTCCCACAAATATGGATGACCTTCACTTGAGATGACATATCCAAACACACCATTCCTATGAGCTCTCTAACTGCTTCTAACACCATACTCAATTAGATGAGAAAGACTTTCTTGAGCTAAGAATCAGTAACTCACCCTTTGAAATCCATTTCTTATTTAAAGGTATTGATTTGAAGGAGAGGCATGTTTGGGACATAATATAACATTTATTCGATCGCATCACAACACACCTACAATTTACCTCATTCAACACCTGCCTCACTCATAACAATTCCTAACCAAAACTACTAAGCACTACGAAACTATGCAATAAATATTTTTTTATCCCCATCTTTGATTAAACCACATATGCATGTGTGAACTACCCCATCGCTAACCAAATGACATGATTGTCAAATCCTATACCATATAAAGCAATAAATGTGACCAAATCCAATGTTTAAATCTTTAATTTAATTTTTCAAAGATCTGATTCCCTAATGTTAACATTGGGCCAATCATACCAAGTATTATCCATGATTAAATCATCATGCTCATCAATTATCCTATTATCCAAATTATTTTTAAATCCATTTTCATCCCTGAAGTATTGCGAGGCCTCCTATACATGGAAGGAATATATTACCGCCAGCATTGGCACAAGATGTTGTCAATATTCCAAGCTTTTACCTTATGATTCTACATAGCACTTGTCATAACCATCAAGTCCCCTTTGATAAACATCTTCTCAACTCCACATCGAATTTCTAAGCTTAATCACAACACCAGAGTTTGGGCCTCTACCTCATTATTGGTCCCATCCATAAGCTTCAAAAAGGCATATTTGATTAGGGACCATACGTAGTCTCTAATCATACACCTAGTAGTAAAGGCCCATGGATTTTGTCTTCCCATCCCATCAAAATTTAACTTGAACATTCTTGGTGAAGGAAGATACAGATCCAAGCTGTCTACCTACCTATAAGGTTTAACTAATACAACCAACTCATTGACAGGGAACATCTAACATTGTATTATTATATATGAGAAATTACTTATTTTTTAATCCCTAAAATCATTGTATATAATTTAATCAATAAACTTGTATATTTTTATTATTTGATTATTAAATATTAAATATATTTATTAATATAAAATATATTTAAATATTACAAAATTATAATTTAAATAAACTGTTTGTAAAATCTTCTTAAAAGACTACCAATAAAATTGTGTAGCCTTTTTAAGAATGGTTCAGTTTTAAATATTCTCCAGTCAAAACATTAAAATTATTTATTTATGACATTACAAACCAAATATAATAATAGCGTTAGCCATCATTTATAAAATAGACAAATAAGTAATGCATGTAGCCACTCAATGTGTTCCTATCCACTACAAATTTAAAACATGGATATATTCTTGAATGTGTATTCATAAACACTGTTAATAAAATAATTATTTAAAATATATTTAATTTTATAATTATATGTTTTTTAAATTAAAAATACGAAAAATATATATTTTCGAATATAATTGAAATCATCAAAATTATACACAATAATCTTCTAGGGGAACACGGGGAGTAATTCTAATATGAATTAGGGAAGTGTTAGATTTTAAGTATTATTTGCTTATTTTTATGATCCATAATAAAAATAATCATGTTTGAATGATATGCCATTTTATTTTATTTTAATAAAATATATTAATTTTATTATAATTTCAATTTAAAAATAAATAAAATATTTTTTTTATTAAATATTTTAATTAAAATATAATGATTTTAATATTTGAATAATTTAAAATAAAATATTAAAATTGAAATTATGTAATTTGATTATGAATACTAAAATAATTGTAAGAATGTTTTGCCGGCATTGATTTTACTTATGAAATCTCTTACATTGAGGAAATATGAACATGAACATAAAAAATGTTGGTTCAGTGAAATCATTTACATTGAAAAGTACATACACAATTTAAATCGAACTATGCATAAACGATAATTAGCAATAGTAACTAAAAGCTTTTAAGAGTTATACATTTTATGTTTTTAAGATAATAAAGATAATATTTAATAAATATTTTATATTTAATATTATATTAAATATAATCTATTGAATATTATTATACTACATTAAAATTATTTATATAAAAAAAATTAATTTTTATTATTTAGTGATAACGAATCACAAATTATGATCCTAAATTCAATTACTACGTACCTGAACATCAACATCTGCGCAATGGCTTCCATTGTCTCTATGTACCTGCTATATATGCCGGCTGCTTCTACTCATCAAATAACAGAGAGAAATTATATAGAAAATGGTATATCCTTTCATGGCGATTGCAGGAATCTTCGTACTTGCTGTGAGAGAGAATATAAAAGAGGGCTCCTACTTTTGGTAGAACAGAATGGTATGAGTGATCTCAGTCAGCCTGTCATTTGCCATAATCGGTTGACGAATTATTCGGGCCACTAATAATGCAAAGAATGCGAATCACTTTTGTTAGTGGCGGATTCGCTTACGCAAAAAGCAAACGGGCCGCCACGTGAAGGCGGCTACGAATGGATTTCTTTTGCTAAAGCATCTCTGTTCCTCTGATCTTCAATATGAGTACGGCAGTTGTACTTCTTAATACCTGCCGCCCTACCCATGGATGGAAGAAAGACAAGGAATTTACCTTTTATTTTGTACCGTTAATCACTCTTTCTTTTCTTTTTTTAATATGGAAGATATTTTATGAGTGCCCTCAGATTTACTAGGGAGTTAGCATTTGGCTTGAACTTGTGAAAATCTAACAAGTAGTTATGATATATATTCATTAGGGCATGTTTAACCAATCTTACTTTATAAGTCGATTAAATTATATAGTTTATATAGTGTAATATTAAATTTTGTAGTAAAAAATGGTAATTATATAGATCAATTGAAAACTTTGTAATATATATATATATATATGGTAATTATATAGATCAATTGAAAACTTTGTAATAATATATATATATATATATATATATATATATATATATATATATATATATATATATATATATATATAATTGTTTATATTATTAGTATTTGTTTCAAAGATATTTATTGTAATCATTTTTCTTAATATTTTACATTTGAAAATGTGTAATGTAAATATTTTAGATGATTTTAATGTTTTGACATTAGGTTTATAGAATATATTGTAATTTTTAAAAAGAAAACATTAAAAAAATTGTTCTTCTAGTTTTATATTGGTTAGAGGAAAATGACAAAACTGTTGGTTATCATTCTTTCATTATTTTTTTAAAAAACCATTTTAAGTCATGCATATTTTATTCTCATAGCGAGTGTCATATACAATTAAAGATTTAAAATAGAATTGGCTATTGTGAGAGTAATAATCATGTCCCATGGATGCATCACAATTTGAATATTTTCCACATTATGAATTGAATAGGCACAACAACCTATCGTGCATATTCAATTGTCTCTACCACCTTCAAAGTTAGTGGAAGCTTTGTGAATTGAGAATAGAAATTGTTATTTCTTTTTCCATATTTATTGTCTATTGCGTTTATTTTCATTGTGTCATCTCAAAGTTGCAAAGTCTATGTCAATTTTTGAAGAAAGAAAACTGTTTTCAACAAACCAAAAAGCCTCAATACAACTACAAAGGTATTTTGTAGGGGTAGTTTCTTCTAATTCTTTGAGAACTAAGAAGATTCCATGTAGATTATTTTTAAATACTCTTTATTGCTTTTGTCTTTATTGGATCATGTTAGAGTTACAAGGCTTGTTTAGAGTAACTATGTCCTTTTTATCTATCTATACTATATTTGCATTGGAGTTGTAAAGTAGTTTCACCTTCACCACTTTTCGCTATGATCAAGCTCTTAGACACAAACACATGGAATAGTGTAATTAACTGAGTACTTAGTAAGGAGATTACAGTTATATTGCTTACTTATTTGTTAGTGGCAATCCAATTTGTAGCTATGTATCATAGTTTTTTATTTGATGTCATTTCGATCTTTACACTCTCATTTTTATTCTATTATGTTTGACTTAGTTCACCATCCCACTGAATTGCTTTCAAGTTCATCCTCTAAAGGTTTTAAGCAAGAAATAATTGTTATGTATTATGGTTTCTATTTGTTGATGTCGTTTTGAGATTTACACTCTCTTTTTATTCTCATATAATTGATTTAATTCACCATCCCATTGACTTGCACTCACATTCCTCTAAAAAACATTAAAATATTAATTAAAGTGGTCATAAAATATTATTTATTTACACCTTCCCACAATTTATTTTTTATGCTAGGCCTTGGATCACCGAATCAAGGATTGTACTCACATGGGTTATCACAAGCGTCCTCAACTACCTCCTCAGTCTAAAAGCTAAAACAAAAAGACCAAGGTGATAGATGGACTACAGTTCCCCCCAATGGGTATTATTCCCTAAGATATAGAACCTGCCTTAGATACTTCTTTTGGAGGATTCTCCTCCACCTATCACACCCTCTTAGGGGACCTCCCTATCACCCACTTCCATCTTGGCTCCTTCTAACCCTTAGAGCATTTCTTCAACCTCTCAAAATTTAAAGATGCCTTTGGCTGAGATTCACTTGAATAATGGCTCATTCTCTCGATGGTTTCACAACCCACCTCTTAGGGGTGCTGACTCTCCTTAGGAAGACCTTGATGTCAAATTTCACTACACTTCATGCAATATAATTTATCACCCTCACCATCACAATAGCTCTATAATATTGGGAGATTCTAAGGATGGACAAGGGGAGCTTTAAAATGATGACCCATCCCCATTAATGTCTTATCATGGAATGTAAGAAGTCTTAGAGAGTCTACTTGTAAATACTCTATGTGACTTGCATGTCACCATATTTGTTTTTGTAGGTATTATCTCTTAGAGAAGATTTACGGTTTTCTCCTCTAAATGACTCTATGAAGTATTTGGTCGGATGCCACCTAGGTCACCACCTTGCATGAGGGAGGAGGTGGTCAAACATGTATCTTAGTTACCTCTAATGTCTTTTATGACATTATTGAAATGGGGGAAGAGAAATAACATTAGGTAGTCTAGATTATTCTTGACATTGATGATGAACCTTTTGGCATCCTCAACATCTATGATCCCAATGATAGCCTTGATCACTCCCTACTATGGCAATGTTTGGTAGATGGGTTACCTCCTAATATATATGGCTAGTGTGTGGTGACTTTAATATGATTGAACACCCCCAAGAAAAATATGGATCCCTCGCCATGCATTAGTGTGTTGGTGAGCATGAGGCCTGGTACTATTTCAAAAATAAATGGGGGATGAAAGACCCTCTCCTCTAGTGGTGGACATTTTATCCCATGTATTGGTTTACATGGTCCAACTACGAAATTGGTGATCACCAGATGCATAAATGGTTAGATTCATTTGTAATATTAGAGAATTTATTTTTATTTTTTCGCATTGATCATCAACCTATCAATGTCTACTCAAATATTATCTTGTCAAACCACTTGACTATTTCCTTTAATTGAAATAGACCTTTGGGTAGTATAAGGTGTCATGTAATCAATTATTTCTCAACAAATCTATGTTAATTTTTGTTGGCACCATCTGACTCATCCACTACATATAGGACCTAGCCTCGCGGCTCCCATAGATTACCAAATGGATTATGTGGTGGAATGAAGACATTTTTTATACCACCTCCTTCCTCTACCACCATGATAAACATGTTTATTATATTCTCAAGTGATCAAAGGAGGATACAATCTAAGAATTCAAATGTGTCTCTACCTCCCTTGAGATAATCCTTTCAATATTCACCTTCAAAGGTTAGCTACCTCCCTCAAACACCACCTTAAGATGGAGGATAGCCATGTATCAAGGGTCAACAAGATTAGAGCTCAATTACATTGGTTGAATGTTTGCAAAAAATCCTACAGTGAATTTTTCAAACCACTAAAATCTAGGCAAGCTTGCAGGGAAAGTAAAGCCATACAAGTGGCTTGGTCTCATCTCACCTCTAAGGATCATATCTACTCAACCTTTTTAGAGCATTACTAGAAGCTTTTCCATCCCTGACCCTTTACATCTGGGAGGTCCCCTGGTCTTCTAAATTAACTCAAAGTGGTGCCTTGTAAGCTCAAAGTTATAGATAATTAGATATGGGATACCATACTCACCCTATAGTAGTTCGTTGGGGACTTGAATTATATGAGTAATGACAAGGCCCCCAAACTTTATGGCTTCCCATAAAAGTTTTATAAATCCACTTTGGAATTCATCAGCCTTGACTTGTCGTAAGTCTACAAAGAAGCTCTATGGACTCAACCTCTTAAACCTATAATCAAATAGGGAAATATCTAGCTTATCCGCAAAGTCAGGGATCCTAAGATTCTAACCAGTTGGGGGTTGATAACCCTACTAAATGTTTCTTAAAATATCCTCTCCAAAGACCTTGCCAACTACATTGGGCTTATCTTGCCTACCATTTTAAAACTAGAGCAAATATGTTTTACTAGAGGGAGGTATATCGATGACAATATATTATAGTTTTATTATATAACCCCTTTCTCATGATTGAAGATCAAGAGGATAGTTTCACTAAATCCATGCAATGTCTTGATAAGTTTTGTTTCACTCAAGGTTCAAGCCTTCAATGGAGGGAAACCCAATGTATCTAAAAAAGTATGATGTTGATACTTGAGTTTTTAAAAAAAATTAATCTGTAATAGATCACTCTGGGAGAATAATTCAAGTTCTTAGGCATCCCCTTTACATTTAATAGCTCACCTTTCAAGCTTTGGTATTATGTCTTCAATAATATTGTAAGTAAAATTGACTACTAGATTACTAATCCAATCTCTTTGGTGGGTGAGTTATAGATCTACACCAATATTTTGATGGGCACTCATGTTTATTAATCCTCTTGTTTGGCCCCTTTCAAATCCTCTTATGATATCCTAGCCAAGCTTCTTCATGATTTCCTCTAGGCCAATTCTAAAAAGGCCTAGAGTTTTCATTAGGTGGCTTGGAATATTTGTTGCATTCTTTGTGAAAAAGGTGGAATGGGAATAATTGACACTTATTGGCAAATTATGGTCTTGAATGCTAAATGGGTTGTTTGGACCATCGAGAAAAATGAGGATTGAAAAATCCTCCTCTGCCATTGAATCTCTTTTGGTTCTCCCTAAGGAGAAATCAACTAGTAGAGTATTTACTTTTAGTCTCTTATTATCACTACTATTCCAGTCAAAATTA
>JARHVA010004449.1:1440000-1495000 GCA_037957365.1 Torreya grandis
TCAAAATGGAATCAGTAATGTTGATACCCTCATCATGAGTATGAGTTTGATTGTGTAGTTTCACTCAATGAATATAGAATGCATGATATAAATATAATACAAAATATCCATGCCCCAATTATGACCTTATATTTGATTAGTGTGAAGTGGAATAACATCTGATTTCCATTCATCTATATATTTTATTATTGTATATGTTCATAAAACAATATCCTACCCCCTGAATCTATAATAAATAATATATAGTTCTATGTATCTATATGGTAAATTTTAAAACATGTGTCTTAAATGCATGTGTATATTGAGACATGTAAATTATGTTCTCATAAATTATTCATAGATTTCCATGCATATGCACAAAAGTGTGTATGAATTTGTGATCAAGTTTATATAAAGTGAGATCATATGCATGTCATACAAACTTTTAATTTATATCAATGTATTAATATATATCATGTATATAAACCTTATTATATTTGAACCATTTTGAGTCTTTGAAATCTATACTCTGATTTGATTTTATTCTCATGGATGATTATGTCTCTATAGAAATATCATCGTAATATTTAATTTTGAGATGAGGGATGTATCTTGTATGTCAATCATCTCAAAATAAGGATAGATTGTATCATTTCTTATAAAAACATAACATCATGTAATATCAAGTGAACATGTTGAGAATATGTCATTATATTAAATGTACGTATTGATTAAGGCATGCATGTAACATACGTAGGGTATGTAAGTATCATATGTAGATAGGTGTACCAATGAAGAAAACAATAGTAGGATTATTTAATGATATATATCATGGTACCAATCAATTTTAAAAACATTGAAAAGTGATAATGTTAGTGTTACACAAAAATCCAAGGGATAAAAAATATTACAATAAACAAGTCCAAGTGCCAGACATAAAGAAGTATTAAAATGTCACATCAATTATATCACAAAATAAGGTTAATGAACACACATAATAGTGAATTATAAAGTATCTTATCATGTAAAAAGAGTAACAACAAAAATAGAGCATGGAACAAGGAAGTGATCTACACCATCCATATATATCCATATCACATCACAATATAATAGTATGTCTATGTATCTTTGTATAAGATATGAGTAATTTGAAAAGAATGTATAAATAATATATGTAGTTTTATATGGTATGAAATTCATAAAAACAAATAAATTGTAATAGTGAAATATATTGAATACGATACCTTAGTATCGGTATGGTCACTAGGTGGAGGAGAGTCCAACATCTATATGTCCATATGTAACTTGTATGTTTTTCATAGAACTCAAATAACATAAAATCCATGTGTATGTAAAAAATATACCATGTACCAAACACATTATAAATAGCATACTTAAATAGTTTAATATTGTAATTACATTTTTTTCAGGTCTGTATTTTGTATATTGTTACTATTTTGAATGTTTTTATAATTTATAATTATTAATTTTTTATAAAAATTTTTGGAATATTTTTTATTTATAAAAAATATATAATGATCCTATTAATTTAATGATCATGGTAATTTTATATATAAAATGATTGAGGCATCCCTTATCATGGATGGGAAGTATCAACTATGGTGGATCAAGATCTGATAATAAGTCATGTGGTGTACCATATCCATGATGATTAATAAAAATAGAAATTATTGTAAAATTGGTAACTCCATATGGTAAAATATTATGTGGGGTATTCGATATAATCGGAGGGTGTGTCACTGCCTATGTTTTATATGGAACACATTAAACTATTTACAATTATAACTGGGTATGTTCTATAGGAGATGGTGGAATCTATGGTCTATGATTAAATCTCTTATGTGATTCATGTTGAATAGCTAGTTGTTTATATAGATCATTTAAAAATAAAAATAAACTCATTATGTTAATCCTTAATAGGTGTATCACCCATCTCTAAATAATTATCCTATTTATTTGTATCAATCATCTCTACATAATGATCTTGAATATGTGTATCAACTATCTCTAAATAACCATCCTAAATATGCATATCAACCCTATCTAAATAATGACATTAAATATGTGCATCAACCATATCTTAATAATTATTATTAAAATGAGTATCATCCAATCATATTAGTGTCAAGGTTAGAGGAGGTAATATCAATAACTATACATGATACTCATATTGTACACCTAAAACTATGATTACCTTATTGATTTATATGTAATTTAATCATCAATTATTTATAGTGGTAATTTCACAAAGTATGTACATCAAAGGGTGTCCTAATAATATGTCAAAGACCCATTTTTTTATCACTATAAATGATCTATCTAATATGGATGATCCCATATCAAGAGGTAATACTATGCATAAAAATGTATAAGGTTTATGTCCTTATAATCCCTTAACTAATTTTTATTTATATTATAAATCATGTCATTTATACCCAAGAGAGTGGATAAATTTCATCATGCAAACATTCTTAATTGAACCATTATTAGTCATTACACTATGTGTGGGTTTTTCCTTGATATAAAATGATATGATTTCCTCACGAAAATATAAATCATAATCAAATATATCACTATCATCAAATATGATCATGGGATGATAATGTGAAATATCGCTATGTGTACCAATGATAATATATATTGGATGATCATATGTCATCAATAGAGGATACATGTTATATGCATAATGTAAATCTAAAGTATCATTAGTTTATGATGTTTCATCTTTTGGAAAAGTATCACTATAGATCTTAATTTTTTTATATTTATTGTAAGACAATCTAGATTCACTAGTAAAAATGTACCCAAATAGACAATGTTATTATGTATAATATCATGTATCTTATGTGTTATCTTAAAAAAAAATGTTGAATGCTCGAAAATATGATGGTAATCACAATTCGAATTTCCATGACAGTTATTTATTTATGAATACATGGATCGAGCTCTTATGGAGGAAGTATTGTGATAAGGTTGTAATTAAACAACTTATTTAGTTTTACATGAGGGGGTGATAGTAAACATGAAAACTACATCTTTGGTGGAGTTCCCAATTACAATTTGTTTGTGTTAAAATACTACATTACCTATATAAACTTGACCACATTCTTTTTATTATCTTGTTTAACTTTATAACTTTGTTTTATTTATTTTTTTGTTGTCGAAGTATTTGCATAGGTTGATGTATACTTACGTTTATTCAAATAAGTTAAATTGCCTTATTTGTCCCTCACTATATGGCATAACTCATCAATTGATTTGAATCTCTTGAATATACTTAACACTTGGAGTGGTTATTGAAAAATTTGTTTGCATATATCTTATAATTCATTATCATCCATAATATTAGTCATACTATTTGGTAGGGTCTTGTATCGAAGTAAATAATCATTGATTGGTTGATTTGATGCTTGTTTAAGTTTAACAAATTTTGTTTAGGATAAATTATCATCTACACTGATGGAAAATTATGCTAGTAATTAGTTTTCCAAGGGGTTTAATTATATTATAGATTGGATATTGAGATCATATAACCATTGCAATAGTATTTAAGACATAATGGAAATAACTCAGTTAATAATTTGTTAATGTATGTACACTATAAGAATCATTCACATAATTACCTAAGATGTTACTCAATATCACCTATAACTTCATATAATGGGAGCTAAAAAACATATTGTAAAAGTGTAGGTTGTTATCTCAAGGTCTAATGGGTTACGGATAAAATCATGCAAATACATGGAATTCCTAGCTCTTGGAGCACCTTAATCTAGCTAAAACACATTGGATCACAAATCTATAACAATATGATCAAGATATTGTGGAATAGTTGAGGTTATTAGTGAAATGTGTGTAACCATCATGGGATGGGTAAAGTTAGCATGCATATATATATGCATCAAAATATATTTAAGGCATCGTGTTACCCCTAAAATTTTGGTAGATGTCACATATTTGATTGGACGTATGCATATAGGAATGATGTCAGTAGTATTGGTCAAAATACATGGCATGGAACCTTGGAAATAATTCTATGCTAATATCATGCTATATATAACATTGCATCCATATAATGAGGACTCATGTTAATATATTCAATTAAATTTTCATAATCCATTGCATCTTATTGATATTTAATAGTTCTATCATCAATTTCAATATTAATGGTAAGTCCATTGAGAGGGTGAATAATGAACCTGAATACTATCAAGGTAAATGAATCTATAGGCACACTACATAATAATTATCATAAAATAATCTATATAGATTCATATTAAATGAATGAAATAATTACATACAAGTGCATGAAATAAACCTCAACTTAGAATTGGATTTGACTTGTGAAATTCAAAAATATATAAAAACATGACCTACCATTTTAAATAAGTTTAACATGTAATCTCATGTAAATATAGAAATATCCACATATGTCCCAAACACTAAAATTAACCTAAAATATAAATTTTATTTGAAGTTCATGTCCAGTTACAAAAACATAGTAATTTAAAAAAAAGGTAAAACCTAAAAAAAATATATTAAAATTCAATTTCGGACACTTAGATGGTCATGTATAGACTTTGAAAAGTTTCAAAAACATTCATAAATAGATAGAGATACTTATAGATAAATAAAAAAATTTAAAATGAGTATTTTGGTGTAAAAGATAACTCAAATGAAGATACATATCAAAATTTATGGCCTTTATATGTTTGGGATCCACATATTTATCCTTTGGTTGAAAATAACTCAGTGCCTATGAGACGCTCTAATTTTACTCCTACCACTTTTTTTGTCAATATTATTCAAATCCCATTTTGAAATATAAGTATTATTTTCTAGTTGTAATCTTTCCAAATATACCAAACACTTTATGTAACTTCTTTGCATTGTGTTCATTGTCTTCTTCTCTAGAACATGTACTATCTTTTATTTCTTCTTCTTTGGTAAATTCTACCACTAATATAATTATTCATCTTCTTTACCTTCACCATTTTATCCATATAAAATAAATAACTATGAAACAGTAAACTATATATATATATATCAAAATTCTATGGTAAACATATCTCATAATCATTATCATTGATTTTTTTTCATAATTATGTATGGACCACTATTATTGTAGTTTAACTTGTTGTATGTGCCTATTGGAAATATTTATTTCCTAAAGTAAAACATCACTAAATATTATTATTATAGTTGTTTTGAACTTATTATAACATCTACTTCTGATTTATATTTTCATTACATTAATATATCTTCTTCCTCAGTTAATCTTGCATTGTATTTTAACTATAAATGCTTCTTTATCATCACTAACACATTTTATAATTGGTAACTACACCAAATCTAAAACAACCATATGATTTATCACATAAAAAATATGAAATTATGATTTTCCTATTTATCTATTCAATGAACTATTATATACAAATACATAATGTGGTAAATCCAAGTCCTATTGCTTGGGATTCTCTCCAACTATGCATCTCAACAAATTTTTGAATCTCTTATTTACAACTTTTATCTATCCATCTTTTTGTGGGTGGTATGCACTAACGAATAGTATCTTAGTTCCCATATTCTTCCACAAATTCCTCCAAAAATGACTTATAAATTATGTGTCCCTATCCAACTTACTAGATTTTGGAACACCATGCAATCTCACAGCATCCTTCAGAAATAGTTTTACAACTCTAGTGGCATCATTGGTTTTCTTACACGAAATAAAATGAGCCATTTTCAAAAACATGTATACAACAACAAAAGTTGAATTATTACCACTTTATTTGTTTGGTAACCCAAACACAAATTTCATACTTAAATATATCCACGGTCCTCTTAGAACCATTAATGACATGTATAACCATGTATTTTGTGTATGTCCTTTAGCCACCTGTCATACCTTACACCTTCAAGAATTTATAGTCACATCTCTCTTCGTCTTTGGAAAAAATATATTTCTCCTCCACCAAATCTATTTTATTTGTCTTAATAAGATGTCCACCCAAAACCACCATTGTTCAAATATAAATAAATAACATTATCTCTTAGAGACCCAATTAGAATACATAATTGTTTCACTTTAAAGAAATAACCATCCTATATAAAATAATCATCATAAACATTACTTGTCTACCCTATTAATGGATTATTGTATTGCTCAACTATCTTGAAAAAATATAGATCAAAATTATATAATTCCTTAATAACTTAAAATCTAATTACTTCACTCACCATAGTAGATAACAACTCCATTCACCTACTCAAAGCATCAACTACATGATCCTGCTTTCTTGAATTATGCTTCAAAAAAAATTTATACCCTTACAAGAAAGAAACCCACTTTGCCTGTTAGATATTTAATTTTTTTAAAGTGTTCACATACTTCAAATCCTCATCATAGGTAAATAGGTCCAAATCCTTAGGCAGTAGGTAATGCCTCCAGTGTATTAATGTTTGTACAATGGCATACGATTAAACATCATATATATAATACTTATTTCTTACCTCATTCAATTTATCACTAAAATATGTTATTGGCTTCCATTATTGACTCAATGCATCACTAATTCCCACACATGAAGCATCAAAATAAACCTCAAACACTTTGATAAAATATGGGATTGTTAAAATGGGTTTTTTCTGTAATCTTTTTCCTAAAAGATTCAAAGATTTTTATTACTACTCTTGTCCATGTAACTCATATTCCTATCATATAATCTATTATTGGTTCAATAATGCTACTAGTTTTTTTTTAAGAACTTTCTATAAACAATTGTTAATCCATGGAAACTTCTTACCTCTATAATGGTCTTTGGAATAGTCCACTCAAAAAATTCTTCAACCTTTTCATTATTCATTCTTACAACATCTGCTAAATCTAAAAATCCAAAAAATATCAAACTATTCTACATAAACCTACACTTATTCAAATTTACACAAATATTTTCCTTCCTTAATAACTATAATACCATTCCCAAATTCTTTAATTTCTCTTCTTTAGTCTTATTGAATAACAAAATATTATCAATATAAACCACAACAAACTTACCATTGTAATCTCGTATCACTATTTTCGTCACCCTCATAAATGTGTTGGGTGCATTAGATAATCCAAATGGATTCACCATCCACTCATATAATCCATACCTAGTCCATAATTTTATTTTCCATTCATCTCCTTCACGAATTTGAATTTGATAGTATCCATACTTAGATCAATCTTGGTAAGGTATTTTTCTCTAGCAAGTACATTGATCATGTCATATAAATAAGCTCTAGGAAATTTGTAGTTTATGTTAATTTTATTTATTAATATACTATCCATACACATCCTCCACCCTCCATATTTATTTGGATTTATAAATGTTGGTGTTACACATTTACTCATTCTCTCCCTTTCTCATGAATTATGTCCCTTGTTTATTCAATTCTACATGTTTTGTTGGACTCATTCTATAATATTTTTGATTGGGTAGAGATGATTATGGCATAAAATTAATATGATGATGAATTAATATGTTTGGTGGTAAACCATATGGTAACTCATGAGGTATAACATCTACTTATTCATTCAACAATTTTTCTACTTCATTTGGTCTTTGCATCACTTGTATGTCTTCTTTATTTGCTACTAATTCATAAAAACACCCTATCATATTCATGTCATTGATATTTTATTTTATGAAAAACATGCCTTATACTTGGCCTTGTTCTTTTAGAGGTAATAAAATTACCTTTGTACCATCTTTCTAAAAAGTATATGTGTTTTTGCTCCATCATGAATTGCCTTTTTTCAAGTTTCCATGGCCTTGCGAATAACATATGGCATACATCCATTGGTATAAAATCACACCATATTTCATCCTTATATTTTTTTCTAATAAAACACTTACTTAAGATCCTTTTATCTATTCTAACCTCTTTCCATTTATTAAACCATGAAATTCAGTAAGGATTAGGATGTTTTTCACATTACAAACCTATTTTTTCAATCATGTCCTTAGAAATCATATTTTTACAACAACCACTATATATAATTACTTTTCATATCTATTGGGTTAAATAAAGAAAGTTTCAATATTTTATTACATAAAGTATTACTTAATTTCCCAGATTAGAATAATTGAGTTTACAAATCTGTATCAAAATCTAGTTTGTAACCCACATATTAGAAAATAATTAAAATTGTCTACTTGCTAGTTAAACAAATAAATATGAAAATATAAATACATGTAGAAAATAGAGAAATAAGAGATGTTAAAAAACAAATTACAAAAATACTAATAGAGTATTTAACATGGTTCACCCAAATGTTGGGCTACATCCACCAAGAAACTTAGCAATTCTTCTATTCAAACTTCCAAAAGAATTTATAGAAGTGCCAAGCACTCCCTACCCCTCAGTCTCTATATTACAGTACTTTGGAAACACCTTTGTATGAAGATAAATTTTCTCTTTTTGTCAATTAATATGCAACAACATTATCACCTTTTTTTATCGACAATTCACAACTAGACGATTATTCTACCTCTTTTCCCACTTTTAAAGGGATGATCACTAAAAATAAGGAAGTATAAAATCTATTCTAACTTCTTATAGTTACAATCTATTAAAACTTTCTTGCAGAATAAGGAAGTATAGATCTGTTACAAATTCCTTACATAATAAGGAAGTACAAATCTATTACAACTTCTTGTATTTATAATATTTTACAGATATTAAAAACAAAATACTTTAAATAATCACATAGCTATGATAGTGATACACAGGTTATTGACTAATCATCATTTGATCATCCTCAACTTTCTCCTAAATTCAATCAAGGCCTATAAGAGCATCACTAACAATAGACCTTCACAGCCCTACCAACATATATCCACAACCAATGTAACCATAACCACATAGTCCTTATATTGATGCAGAATATTAGGACTAAAATTTGACATTAACCTATTCCTATCAATTTATAACAACACATATATATAAAACCCTGTAGCACTAGTCAAGTTACAAGTTTTTGAGTTTCATGTTTCCCATAGTAGATACATGGTTTATCTATAGGCTGCCTATATCAACTATAGGATTTCACCTACATGTTACATGTAGCCACTATAGGTTTCATCTATAAGCTACCCACAACAACTGCATTCTTCACCTATAGGTTACCCATAACATCTATATGTTTTCATCTAAAGGATACCCATAACAAAGGTAGTATTCACCTAAAAGTTGCCTATAGAAATTGTAGTTTTTCATCTATAGGCTACCTATAGTAACTACAATCTTCACCTATAGGTTGCCCACAATAACTGCAAGTTTTCACCTACAGGTTGTTTGCAGCCACTATAGGTTTTTTATATAGGCTACCTATAGTAACTATAGGTTTTAATATTTTATACTAAAATAAAATGTGGAATTATGTTTCTACATCTCCAAAAATTTCCCACTTGGAGATATACGACCACAACACCAACTGCTGCAACCACCCACTTAAACTTAGAACTATTGATTTCTTCTTCTTCAAGATCATGCTTGAAGTCACACAAAAGTTTAGTGTGCCCTCAAATTCACTTATGTAATTAAATTAGTAAGTATATCTATAAGATTCTCCTTTTCATTAATCTTCTTGAGCTATAACTCCCAATATTCAAAAATTGCACATATGAAGTGGTAACGAAGCTCTATATGCTTTGTCGTATTATGAAAAGCAGAGTTTTTAACTAGGTGAATAACACTTTGGATATCAAAATACAGAGTGTATCCAACATGATTCACTCCTAACTCCTCCAAAAATATACTTAACCAAAAAATCTTTACTTACTTTAGTGCAAGCAATGTATTCAACCTCAATGGTATAAAGTGCAACAACTTTTTATAGCTTAAAAATGCATGAGACTGTGGTTTCTCTAACTATGAAAATATATTTAGTGGTAGACCTTTTACCATCCAAATCCCCTGCCATGTCACTATCCACAAAAACTTACATCCCAATATTAGAACCTTCAAAACATAAATACATACTAGAGATTCCATGCAAATATTTCAAAATCCACTGAACTCCTAACCAATGTTGCTTACAAGGGTTACTCATGAACCTATTGTCTCCAAATATTGCACCCTAAAAGAGGGATATATAGGCCTCCTTCATATTTGGGAATGGTTGGGACATTTTTACGCCTGTGGGTGTGCCTATAAGTGGAAAAAAACCTCAAGGCTAAAAGGGATAGCTCTCTGTATTATCTTTTATTGTGAAATAACATTTTTGAGCCAGTTTGTTTGATTGAAAAGAGTCATAAGTTTGCATAAATGAAAAACATAGTCTAAGATGGTGATACACCAATAATTAGCATCCACATATATGCCCTATACTTATGCAAATTACAATAAAATATAGTCTATAACTCAAGCTCTAGAAGATTCCAACATAAGTATTTCAATGTTGAGACAAAATGAATGAGATCACACAAGTTAAATAACTAGAAAATACAACTTGTATAGTCCCAAAAAAGTTTTACACATGTGAAAAATCATATACAACTATAATTCACTCTACATGACCTCTGGGATCAAATCTTTGCTTAAAAACATGAAGGACAAAGAATGGATAGATAAAACATCACTTGCTATCACTCTTTATCTCTTGCATGCCCAGGAAAATGTCTAGAACTTATAAAGAAAATTGACTTATGCTTTTTTGTGCAAAGGAAAGAAAATGATAAAAGATTTTAGTAGGGATTTACTATACTATCTATGGGTGATAAAATAAGAGCCCAATGGTCCTATTTATATTAAAAGAGGAAGAGAAGAGAGAGATCTTGGGCACCAAAATAGGATCCTCCAAAATGATTTATAGTCACCATCCTGGTGAAACTGATTTTAGTTATTCTCCCATTTAGTTGAAGTTTATCCTCTTTGATTTGCCCTCTTGAAATGACTAGGATCACTACAAAATCAATGATGAGATGACCCTCCATGAAAAATGGCTCAGATCACTACTGTGAACCTTAGATTCTTCCTGAAAGCTCCCGCATTTGGCACTACAGACCCATTCAATTCTTCCAAGTGACTTTGATTCTTACTTGCTTCTTTAGGTTCTTTGATTACTTCTAATTTTAAAATCCATAAGCAAAGATCTTTTGAAAACCCAATTTGCAATATCTCTACCCTTTTAGGTTTTCCTATAGCACATCATATTTGAATCTCAATGGCTAGTTACCCACCCTAAATTTTACCTCCTACAACACATCATGTCCTTGAATCCCAAAGGCTAGTTGGCTACCCTAAATTTGATGTCCTGTGGTACATCATATTTGCACCCCAATGGCTAGTCATATGTATTAAAATTGATGTCTTGTGGCAAGTCACGGGGATCCATTAGGTTGGGTTTATTATTTTGGGTAATTTTCTTAAAGTAATTCCTTTGAATAATTTTTTTGAAAGAACTATTTTAGGGACTTTGTCTTAAAGGCAATGGTTAGTTCCTTCAAGAAATTTTATTGAGGGATACTTGGGCAAATTTCCTTCAAATTTTTTTTGAAGGATACTTGGGTATGGCACAGGGTCCCTTTAGAAAATTTTGAAGGTCATTTCCAAAGGAGATGGCCATTTGGAACTTTCCAAAAGGGCATTTCTAAAGACAAAGTACCCTTTAAAAAAGTCTGAAGAGTCACTTTGGAAGAAAAGTGCCCTTCAAAACTTTTTTGAAAGGTCACATAGACAATAAATTTCCCTTGGGAAAAGTTTGAAGGGACACTTGGGAAGAAATATGCCCTTTAGAAAAGTCCAAAGGGACACTTGGGAAGACAAGTGCCATTCAAAACATTTTCAAAGGGTCACTTAAAAAGAAAAGTGCCCTTCAAAAAATTATAAAGGGACACTTGGGGAAAAAAAAGTGCCCTTTGAAATTTTAAGAAGGGATACTTGGGAAGAAAAAGGAAATAAAGGCCCTTCAAAAAAGTTCTGAAGGGCCACTTCTAAGAGGCATTATCAAGACCATTTCAGGTTTTATAAGCCCTATTACTTACTCACTTTGAACCTCTCATTGCTTGATACTTATAAAAGTCATAATCAAAGCTTGTTTGAAAACCTAAAGTCATTTATCATTGAAAAACCACAAAGCATTGAGAAGAGTAATCTAGGTTTGAAAACTTGAATTACTTCTTCTCATGAAATTTTTATAAGTTGAGTCATTCATAGAACCTGACTTGGTCTTGACGAGTAACTCAGTTTTATGAGAGGCCAATACTTGATTTGTGGAGAACCTAACATTTAATAAAATGGATCCAAAAGACTTTAGCCTCCTTGACTTGCAATTTTGAACCTCTGAAATGACTTGTTCTTGTAACTGTTGTTTAGTACTCCATGAAAATGGTTGAACAAATTATACTGAGGTGAAATTTGGTCAACATTCTTAGTGATTCTGAGGGGAGGCATGCCTTCTATGTCAAAGACCAATCACCTAAATCCTTCAATTAGGCATGGAGTCATGCATATGGGCACTTCAAAGAGAACTAAATAAGCTTTGATTAAAAAACACACTAGCTAGGTTGATTACATAGACAAGGCAGAGATGCACACCAAACAAAAGGAAGGAAAACACACGTGATAAAAATCACTTACAAAAAATAAACATAAAAAATTAAACACACCAAAATAAAGTATATACAAGACATGGCTAGCAAGGGTGAAAAGCAAGGATTCAAATGTATTCCAATCACTGGAATAGGTAGCTCTTCTCCATCCATTTTAGATAACTCAAAGGAGTTTCTTTGCTTGCACATAATGATGATGTAAGGAATACTTCACAAGGTATCAATATTTTTATGTTTGCATGGTTTTTCTCTATGTTCATCCCATTTCAAGACCATGTCACCTTCTTTGAACACTCTTGCCCCTGCCCTTTTATCAAATGATTTGTTCCTGAGAACTTGATGGTGTTCCAAATCTTTGTGTGCATCATCTCTTACCTCTTATAACTTCATTAATTTGGTCAATCTAACTCCCATGGTAGTGTTTTCAAGTAATTTCAGTTGTTAAAGTTTAACTGGAAGGAACTCTTGTGATATGGACAGCCTAACTTCTCTCCCATAAACAAGTACAAAGGGAGAATTACCAATTGACTTCTTGGAAGTGATTTTGTCTACCCATAGGCTTATCTTCAGCTTGCTATGCCATGGTTCTTGATGATCTTGATGAGTTTCTTATTGGTAGACTTAGTGAATCCATTACCTTGAGGTAGTAGTTAGATGAGGTACTCAAATGAACTCCACTCTTTTTTGCCTAATCAAAAATTTTAGCACTTATGAAAGAAAGTGCATTATCTGAGATGACAACATGAGGAGATCCAAACCTTGTTATAATGTTGTCATATAAATCTAAGATGACATTCTCATTTGCTTCTTTAAAAGCAATATCCTCTACCCATCTTCTGAAGTAGTCTGTAGTAGTCAATATTCATTTGTGTTGAGCAATTGATGGAGGGTTGATCATGCCAATGAAGTCAAGGACCCATTGCATGAAAGGCTGGTCCACTTGGATAGGATTCAATGGAAGGCTAGCAAGATTTTGTTTGCTAACAAATAAATCACATTGAGGAAAATCTTTAGCCAAATGATAATAGTCCTTAAAAAGACTAGGCAAATAGTAACCAACTCTCATTATTTTTGTAGTTGTTGTTGTAGGAGAGAAGTGACCACCATTTGCACCATTATGGAACTTTTCTAGCAGCATATCAAATTGGTCATTGTTAATGCATCTTATCAACATATTGCTCACATCCTTCTTAAATAGAATGCCATCCATAAGACAATAAAGAATCACTTTCAGCCTAAAATAACTTCTTTGAGATTTGTTCAAGCCATTGAGACACTCACCATGATGAAGAAAACCACTGATGTCTTGTGTCCAACTTTGATTCTACATTTGATCAGTGGGCTGGTCTTGAAATTTATTCACCAAGGCTTGATTTTTTATCTCTTGAAATTTATATGTTAAGTACTCACATAAACCTCTTCTTCTTACTAGGCTAGTTACCATGATGTCAATGTCATATTCCATCACCTTTATGATCCATCCAAATCTCTTCTCATTGAGATCCCTGCTTACGAGAAACTCCTTGGTGATAGGATGGGAGACCATTACATGGATCCTATTATTGGAAATCATATGAATGAACCTTTTCAAACCTCTAATGATGGTTAAATCTTGATTATAAACAAAATAATATCTCACATCATTGTCTTCTAAGCCTTGGCTAAAGAAAGTAATTAGTTGTTCAACATGTTCATCATTCTTTTACATAAGCATTGCTAAGATAGTATCAAGGTTAGAAAAAGTATAAAGAATGAAATCTTTAGCAAAATTTGGATTTAAGAGAGTGGGAGAGGCTATAATTACTTGCTTGATTACCTCAAAGTTGCCTTTACCTTTGGCCAAGTAAAAACTTGGTTATTTTTTAGCATGGCTATGGTAGGCTTTACCACAGTTATAAATTTTGGGATAAACCTCCTTAAAAAATTTATTTTTCCCAAAAAAAATTTCATCCCTTTATTTTATTGAGGTAAATACAAGCTTATAATAGCTTCAATCCTTTCAGGGTCAATAGATAACTATTCTTTTGAAACAACATGAACCAAAAGCTTACCTTTATGGACAAAAAAGATGCATTTCTTTGGGTTGAGGGATATGCCATACTCTCTACAGTTCTCAAACACTTGATTTAGATGTCCCATATGATCAGCAACATCCTTTAAAAAAATATTTATATCATCAAGATAAACAAGTAAAAACTTATTGATCAAAATTTTGAAAGGAATGTCCTTTGCCCTTTGAAATGTAGCTCCAATATTGGATAAACCAAATGTCATCTTCTTGTAGGCAAAGTTTCCCCACTTGGTTGTGAAGGTTGTCTTGAATTTATCCCCTTCATTTACAAATATTTTATTATAACCTAAATAACCACCAAGAAATGGGAGACATTGAGAACATGAAATAACTTGCAGAATTTGTTCTATGGAAGGGAGTGGGTAATGATCCTTGAGAGACACTTTGTTTAGATCACAAAAATAAATAAAAATTCTAATTTATCCATTATTCTTTCAAAATGACACAAGGTTGGCTACCTAATTTGAGTGCTTGATAAGAAAGATAATTCTAGACTCAATGAATTTGTTCAACTCTTTCTTCATGAGTTATTCTACCTTGGGGATGATAGGCGTTTGATTTTGTCTTACTAGTTTAGATCTATGCTCTAACTCAATGGTGTGATGAGCTAGACTTGGGTCAAACCCTTTAAAATCCTTTTATTCCTAGGCAAAGATGTCATGAAACTCTTTCATAATGCAATAAAATCTTTCCTTTCCAGCTCAGAACAAGCCTTGCCAATCTTCAAAAGTTTGTCCTTTAAAATTAAAACTCTCTCGTAATTCTCTTCTTTTGTTAACATGCTCATTCTTTGGTTTTCCTTTTGATCATCCTCATTGTAGACACTCTCTAAGTTAATCAACCCCTTGGGTATTTTATTTGTATTTAGCTATATAATATGCTCTTCATAATGATCATGCAACTTCTTTTGATTTCTTGAAGAGAAGCCTACCTCATTTTTCAAGAAGTGTGCAATGTGTTCATCACTTTCAAACACTTTCCATGAAACTTCATTATCTATAATGGAAGGTCTCACAAAAAATATTTATATGGGATTTATCTTTCTCTTATTCAACATCAGTAGTTGAGTCAAAATGTGCTCTTATTGTAGCTAGTCTATTAGTGTGCTTGTTTAAGTTTGTTGGTATGGGCTGGATGTTAAAGGCATAAAAATCCTAAAGTAGATCCCATAACCTATGATTTTAGGACTTGAGAAATGGGTTATTAGCTGTAGATTTACTTCTCACTTGATGAATTACTAGCTCATTAGCTCTATAGACTTTCAAAATCTTGATTTCTCTATTCTTTGCCCATTGGACACCTTTAACTAAGCCTTCATATTCTGCCACATTAAAAGTACAGCTGAAGTGAAGCCTATAAGAAAAGTAGTAATGATTATTTGATGGGGAAACCAGCATGACACTAGATTCTATACCTAATTTTCTCTAAGAACCATCAAAGAATATTTCCCACATGCCATAAAGCTCATGATCATCATTAGTGAGTGAAGGAATTGGGATGTTTTTCTCATGCATGCGGTAAAATACCAAATCCCTTTTCTCAATGAAAGCTTAAGGATCAAGGCCATGTGTTTTAGCATTATACTTTTCAAGATAGAAGTTGAAAATACCTTTAAGAGGAGAAGATGTTTCACTATTTAGGACTAATTCCTCCTCTTTGCTAATTAGATAGTTTTGATTTATCATTGTCTCCAAGTATGGCTCAATGTGGAACCTTGATAAGGGATCAGTCCTTATGCTTACCTTGGTTTCATACCTTTTATTTAAATATATAAAGGACCAATTAGTAGAAAGGTATCCTCCTATCTTGGCCATAAAGTCCCTAGCCAAGCATATAGCAAAGTGTGTTGGAAGATCCACCACCACAATATCTTGCATGATAGGGAAGATTGGGAAGCAATGTCTAAACACTTTCTGACCTTGAAGAAATCCTACCATCTTGGTTGGAGTTCCATCTAGCTATAACACACCTTTACTATGTGGATCATATTTTAAACCTAGCTTATTAGTCACTACTTTAGGCATAGCAGTAGTGCTTGCTCCACTATACATAATACAGTTGTGGACCAACCTATCTCCTAAAATGAGTGTGATGTAGAAGGGTGGAGGATTTTAAAATTTATTGGAAGGTTCAAAAATATGATTTGGATAATTTGTGAGAGCCACACTATGATGCCTTAAAGATTAAGGAGCGACCTACATGCTTGCTAACTACTATAGCAAAAGTTACTTTTGACCAGGTATATGTAGAACCTCCTAAAGGGATATGCTTGTCTAAATACTCTTTAATGATTTCAAAATATTTAGAGATAGAGTATTCAATTTCTCCTACATTTTTAATGGTAATAAATGATCTTTTGCTTGATATGTTACAATTTTGGTAGCTGCATTTACATTCTAATTTTCTTAAGGAACATGGCTTGTAGAAGGTGCAACACTTTGATAGGAATTTTATGGCCTAGGAGAGGCATCACTTAAAACTATTCATGGATCTTAGACTTCTCCCAAGGCTCTCATCTTAGACCTTGGATTAGCTACAATTGACATGCCTTGAGTCAACATAAAATCATCCTTTTCTTGAAAGTCCATCATCCCCACACTTGGGCTGCTGCCTTCACCATAATTATCCCTTTGGTTGGGACATGCTTCTTATACTATCATGTAAGGAGTAGCTTATTCTTGTGTAGTAAAATTGTAGCTGGTTCTTCCATCATCATGTGTAAACTAACCTTTAGGCTTCCCTATTGGTCCACATGATCTTCTCCTTGCACTAGAATTGCATGAAGTGGAACAATAGCCTTTAAAAGAGGAGTAGAATTTGTATTATATGCATTGGGATGCCTATTATAACCTTGTTAATTTTGTCTTCTCCCTTGATAATTCTATTGGGATAGAGCTCTATATCCTTGATGAGGATAATATTGTGCATTAGGAGGAGAACATGCCTAATATTGAGCTTGCTTGAGCTAAGCTCTCAACGATCTGATTTCTTCATCTTTGTCAACAATTTTATCCACCTTCTTAGGAAAGTCTCTTGGCTTCATATTGGCATTATGAACTTGTGACATGCTTGGAACTTCAACCAAATTATGGGATAGTAAAGGCATGGAAACTCTTGGAGGGAGTCTTCTAGCTTGAGTCAAACTATTCTCAACCTCAATTGCTAGCTGATATGCACTTGGAAGAGTGAATCCTCCTATTGAATAGAACATAACAACAACATTAGTATCAATCACTTTGAGGTATGTTTGGAACACAAAGTTAGGGGGAGGGCTTACGATCTGTGGTATCCTATACCATGTTTTTTGAAATATCTCATTGAAATTTCTTATGGATTTATTTGGACCTCTTCTTATTACATTCAATTAATGTATTAGGGAAGCATGATCACTCTTATTTTAAAATCTTGTCAACAATAGGTCTCCAAAACCATCCCAACTTATAATGCAACCACCTTCTAATGTTTTATACCAGTCAAGTGATTTGCCTTTTAAATACATATCAAGTAACCTAATGGCTATATTGTGCCTAGTAACATTATGGAAATTTAAAAAATTAGAGATGTCTCTAATATGTTTAGATAGGGTAATATGACCCTGTCTATTGAAACTAGGAAGATTATTGGTAGTATTTGAAGGGATGGGGTCATGTGTAGAAATATATATTAGGTTTTGGGTATTAAATGTAGGGAAGGTTTGACATCTATCTATGTCTCCCCTTTCCCCTATTTCTCTTCTTCCTCTATGATCTTCTATTTCTTCTTCTTCTTCAACTTCCCCCTCTCCTTGAACATCTTCAACCTCTTCTAGTTCTTCCCTAGAACCTCCTTGCCAATGATTTAATAGGGCTAGAAGTGGTTAAGGGTGTTGTTCCTCAAGAAAAGCTTTAGTTGAAGGGGCTTGGTTAGAAAATATTAAGGACCTTGTGAGGACCATGTAGGATAATGTTTAAAAATTGGTCTAGAACTAGGGATTCACACCCTTTTAGAATTGCCAAATGCTAGGTTAGGGGTATTTATACTACTTTAGGCCTATCAAGACCAAAATTTACCTTGAATTAGTAATAATTTGGGTCCCATTAGGTGTGCCAGAAGTGTTGTCTCCAAATCTTGCACCCTAGAAGAAGGTTTTTAAGGCTTGCTCTATTTTTGGGCAATGATGGGACATTTCTAGGCGTACGGGTGTGCTGATAAGTGGAAATAAACCTCTAGGTTGAAAGGGATAGCTCCGTGTATTATCCTTTTTTTTGAAATAAAACTACTGAACAAGTTTTTATGAGTGAGAAAAGTCAAAAGTTTGCATAAATAAAAAGCCTAGTCCAAGACGGTGGTGCATCAAGAATTAGTATCCACATGTATGCCCTATACTTATGCACAATACAACATAATATAGTATATAACTCAAGATCTAGAAAATTTTGACATAATTATTTCACTGTAGATATAAAATGAATGAGATCACATAAGGTAAATAACTAGAAAAGACAACCTGTATAGTCCAGAAAAAGGGTTACACATGTGAAAAATCTCATATAGCTAGAATGCACTCTACATGACTTATTGGATCAACTCTTTACTCAAAAACATGAAGGATAGATAATATAAGGATAAGACATTACTTTTTGTCACTCTATGTCTCTTGCATGCCTAGACAAATGTCTAAAACTTAGAAAAAAATAGACTTATGCTTCTTTGCTCAAAGGCAAGAAAATGGTAAAACATTCTAGTAGGGATTCACCATACTATCTATATATCATCAAACAAGATCCCAAGGTTCCAATTTATAGTAAAAGAGGGAGAGAAGAGAGCTCTTGGGCACCAAAATAGAAGCCTCCAAAATGGTTTTCAGTTGCCATCTTAGTGGAACTGATTCTAGTTGTTCTCTCATTCAATTGGAGTTTGTCCTTCTCTTTGATTTGCCCTCTTGAAATGACCGAGATCACTGTAAAATCAATGGTGAGATGAAGCTTCATAATAAATGGCTCAGATAACTAATACGAACCCCAGATTCTTCCTAAAAGCTCCCTTGTTTGGCACTTTAGACCCATTCAAGTTTTCCATGTGACTTTACTTACTTCTTTGGGTTCTTTGATTTCTTCTACTTGTAATAGTCATAAGAAAAGATATTTTGAAAACCCAATTTTCATTATCTCTACCCTTTCAATTTTTTCAATTACTTTTGCTTATAAAATTCATAAGCAAAGCTCTTTTGAAAACTCAATTTTACTTTGCTTAAGACCTTGTCGGGTTCTTTGAATGGCTTTACTCCTTGCTTGAAGGCTTTAGGCATGAATTTAACATCCTACGTCATGTCATACTCTAAATCTCAATGGATAGTTGGCCATCTTGAATTTGACGTCCTGTAGCACATCATGTCTTTGAATCCCAATGGCTACTTGGCCGCCCTAAATATGACATCATATGGCATGTCATCTTTACACCTCAATGACTAGTTGGTTGTATTAAACTTGACATCCTGTAGTATGTCATGGGGATCCATTGGGTTATGTTTATTGTTTTAGGAAATTTTACAAACCTTTATTTCTTTCCCCTATACCTTAAAACCTTCTGGTTGCTTCATGTAGATTTACTCTTCTAAATCTCCATGTAAGAATGTTGTCTTCACATCAATATATTCTAAGTGAATCTCATTATAAGAAACAATTATTAATATAGTTATTATTTAGGTAATTTTGACAATAGGAGAAAATACATCTGAGTAATTAATTCCAACCTTCTATGCAAAGCCTTTAACAACTAGCCTTGCTTTGCATGTTTTCTACCCACTATCATCTTATTTTAAATAGAAAACCCGTTTATTTTGTAGTGATTTCTTATTGGGTGGAAAATCCACCATTTCCCATGTTTTATTATGTTTCAAGGCATCCGATTCTACTTTCAGGCCCTTTTCCCATTGCACACAGTCTTTATCCTGCTTAGCTTTTATAAATGATTTAGGTTCCCCACTCTCAATTAGTAATAAATAAAGTAAAGATGGTGAATATCTATCAAGAGGTTTACATACTCTTTTTGACCTCCTTACTATAGGTGTGATCGATTCACTTTGAGATTCTCTTGGCCTAATATTCTCATAAGACTCCATTGGGTCATTAATCACCCTATTCCCATTCTCTGATTCTATAGAGGTAAATGGATAATTCTTTAAGTTCTCTTTTATTTCTCCAAATACACTTGGAGGTATAACAAGATTTTATTTACCAAGTGGACCTTCAACTTTATTTTTTTTAAGTTGGTCCCTATACATCACACATTCATTAAAGATCTCATCACGTGATCTCACAATATTTCTATCATCTAAACACTAGAAATGATAATCCAATGAGCTATCACCATATCTAATGACAGTTCATCTCATCAATTTAGTATCCAACTTATCTCTATTTTATTTATCAATGTGTACAAATGATTCACAGCCAAAAACCTTTGAATGAGAGTATGAAACACTTTTACCTATCTAAGCTTCCTTGGGAATCTCACCATATAGAGCACTAGATGGTCATCTATTAATCAATTAAACAATAGTATGAACCGCATCTACCCAAAAATTAGGGGGAGAACTATCATGGAAACTCATGCTTCTAGATCTTTCCATAATTATTCGATTTATTCTCTCACTTACCCCATTTTATTGAGGAGTCTAAGGCACCATTACTTCTTTTTAGATTCCTTCTTGTGTATAGTAGTTCAAAACTTCTTTTGAGGTATATTCACCTCCCTTATTAGATCTTAAGCATTTTAGGTTCATGCCTGACTACTTTTCTCCAAGGGCTCTCCAAATTTTAAAGGTTCTAAATACATCATATTTATTTTGAATACAATAAACCCAAAACTTATGAGTTATATCATCCACAAACATAAAATAATACTCTGAGCCTCCCAATGATTGTATAGGGGTTGGTCCCCAAAAATTAAAATTTACTAATTCTAATTTATTTTGTTTTCTTTTAGGCCCAACCTTTAAAAAAGAAACTTTATTTTGTTTACCAAAAATGCAATGCTCACATAAATCTAAATTAATAGACTTTAAGTCTAATAACTTCCATTTATTATGTAAAATTCTCATACTTTTTTGACTCATACGACGCAATGTTGAATGCCATAAATTAGTTTATAAATTAGAATTAGAAACTAATGCAGTATTAGAATCAATAATGCAATTAATCAAATACAATGTGCCTTCCTTTTTCCCTCTGGCTACAACAAGATTATATTTTTTTACCTTCTAATATTCTACATTGAAAGTAATAATACATCCATCTTCTACCAATTGACCTACAAAAATAATATTTTTGGTAAGACTTGGCACATGTCTTACTTTTTTGAGTATCCATTCATTTCCATTTTGTAACTTGATCTTTACTGATCCTTTGCCAACAATATCATAGGGTTCATTGTCTACCATGAAAACTTGGCCAAAATTGTCAATTACATAGGTTGAAAAATACTTGGGATTGAAATTAGCATGAAAATAAGCCCCTAAGTCAATCACCCATGTCTCAAGCTTTGTATCACATGATAAAACTAAAGCACCTTGATACCCAGTAGTACTATCACCTAAGGCAATATTTTCCTCCTAGTTATTATCATTATTTTGTTGATCCTTGTGATTATTTTTAAGACCCTAACATTGCATTCTAATATGACCATATTTTCCATAGTTCCAACATACAACACTTCTTCCTTTTGACTTGCATCTATGTTTGGAAGATAAATGTCTTCCCTTTGATCCATGGCTCTTGCTACTCTATCTATTCTTTTGTCTCCCTCTGGATTCAACATTTAGTGCATTGCTTGTTGAAGTCTCGCTAGATGTCTTCCTTCTCAATTCTTTAGAGATTATGACTCTAAAAACATCCTCCATTTTAAGAGTATTGCTCCCAAACACGTTGTTACTCACATCCATCACAAGATTGTTTGAGGATTCAGGGAGGGAACATAGTAACAAGACCTTGACTTCTTCATCTAGTTTCACTTTTAAAGAAGTCAAATGATTTTTAATAGTATTGTAATCATTCAAATGTTCATCTACACTTGAATTCTGATTCATTTTTAGGTTGAATAACCTCTTCATCAGATACACCTTGTTTACTACTAAAGGCATTTCATAAAACATTCATAAGGTGGCCATATGTTCTTCTATAGTCTTTTCTTCAGACATATTAGAAGCAAAACTTCCTCCCAAGTAGAGCCTTATGGATCTTAAAGATTTTCTATCTAAGACATTCCATTCCTCATATGTTTTTTTTTCCCTGTACTTTTGTCTTTCCATGAAATGGTAGATAGAGGTCCTTTTGATATAGATAGTCAATCATCTACATCTTCCATAGAATAAAATTCTATCCGTTAAACTTATCAACCACTCTTCTTCCATCATTTGCCATTTTTCAAGATCTCCCACTTGAGAAGATATTACTCTAATTTTGAGATCCTATAGGAATTTAAAACTTACACAATAGTACATAAAACCACATAAAGATGGCTTTGATACCACTTGTTAGGTTAAATACAAAAAGTTTTAATATTTTATTACCTACAGTATTACTTAATTGCCTAGATTAGAATAATCGAGTTTACAAATCTATATCAAAATGTACTTTGTAACCCATAGATTAAAAAATAATTTAAACACATACTTTATAGTTAAACAAATAAATATGGAAAAATAAATACATGCATAAAATAGAGAATTAAGAGATGCTAAAAAAACAACATACAAAAATACTAGCATAGTATTTAACATGGTTCACCCAAATTTTGGGATACATCTTGGAAGAAACTCAAAAATTATTCTATTCAAACATCTAAAGGAATTTATACAAGTGCCTAGCACTTCCTACCCCTCAGTCTCCATATTAGAACACTCTGGCAACACCTTTGTCTGAAGATAAATTTTCTCTTACTGTCAATTACTACGTAGGTGAATTATCACCATTTTTTATATACAATTCATAAATACATGATTTTTTTTCTTCTTTTCCCACTTTGAAAGGGATGATCACTGAAAATAAGGAAGTGCAAAATCTCTTCTAACTTCTTGTAGTTATAATCTAGTTTAACTTCCTTGCAGAATAAGGAATTACAGATATATTACAACTTCCTTATGTTATAATTTGTTACAAATTCCTTGCATAATAATGAAGTAAATATATATTACAACTTCCTATTATTACAATCTTTTATAGATATACAAAATAAACTACCTTAAATAGTCATACAACTATGACAGTATGCATAGGCTGTTGACAAATCATCATCTGAGCATTCTTAGGTTTCTCCTATATTAAATCAATGCCTATAAGAGCATCATTAACAATAGACTTTCATATCCCTACCAACATAGATCTATGTCCAATGTAATAATGACCACATAGTGCTTATATCGATTTAAAACATTAGGATTGATTTACATTATCCAATTCCTATCAATTTATAATAGCACTTATATATAGAAGCCCATAACGCCAATCAAGTTTCAGGATTTTAATTTTTAGGTTATGTACAACAACTATAGGATTCATCTATTGGTTACCCACAAAAACTATAGGTTACCCATAGCCACTATAATTTTCATCTACAAGCTACCCATAACAACTGCAATCTTCACCTATAGGTTTCTTACAATAATTATAGGTTTTCATCTATAGGTTGCTTGAAACAACTATAATCTTCACCTACAAGTTTCACACAGCAATTGTAGTTTTTCACCTATGTCTTGCCTATAGCCACTATAGGTTTCTTCTATAGGCTGCCCACATCCATTATAGGTTTCAAGCTTTTCCATTAGAATAAAATGAGGCATTATGTTTCCACATATCCAACAATATCTTATCACCTGAATTACACCTTGTTCAATTTTTTTTGTTCCCATACATCATAACCCTATTTATTATACATTTTCTCTTTCCTTTATACAATCAATGTTCTCCTCATCATGATA
Source organism: Torreya grandis (assembly GCA_037957365.1). Classification (NCBI taxonomy): domain Eukaryota; kingdom Viridiplantae; phylum Streptophyta; class Pinopsida; order Cupressales; family Taxaceae; genus Torreya; species Torreya grandis. Next base: position 1,464,626 of record JARHVA010004449.1, read on the forward strand.
TTTTCTCCAATATCTATTGCTACAACTTCAATATTTTTCTCTTTTATCTCATTGTCAACCAAATTCACTCTTATGCGATCCTCTTGTCTTCTTTCTTGATCTTGGTAATGTGGACACTCAAACACTCAATGTGTTTTTTATCCACATATGTAACAAAGGTAATACCTATGTTGATTTGGAAACCATCCACTACCAATACCATATCCTCATCCTCTCTGAAATCATCTTCCTCTTTATTGGTATTTAAACCCTTGTCTATTATCTTCTTACCTTTCTACGCCATGTGATGATTATAATCTAGTGATATTAAACTTTCCTCTATTGGTATTAAATCCACCTCATCCCCTTATCAGGGGGGATTTTCCTCTTCTGGTCCTAATACCATATGATCTTTTAAAATTCTATTTATTTTGTTTTTATTCTTCCTTCAAAGATAATTAATAAGCTTCCTCTATGAAAAGTATTTTAAACATGCTCAATTCATATTGAAGAGAAAATTTTAAACATTTACACACCTTAAAACCATATGTTCTTCTATTTCATCATGCTCTACTCATATGAAAACATTTAAAAAATCATATGTATACTCATGTATACTATGATACTTTTACCTTAAATACTTTAATATTCTATATAACATTTGTTCATAATCCACAGGGAAAATTTCTCCCTCATCATCTTCTCCATATTTTTTGATGAGTTGATCTTCTCTTTTCCTTTTCTTTATATCTCTTTCTAGGTGATCCCAAAAAGTTATTTAGTGATCCTTAAATTTTGTACATGAAAATTTTACTTTCTTGTCTTCTCTTAGAGTTTTCCATTCAAAAAACTTATCCATGTTATTCATATTTTTTATTAACTACTTTGGTTTTAAACTTCCTCCATAATCAATAACGTCAAAATTAATTCCTTCATTACTTACCTCTAAATAATTATTCATCCTCTCTTACATTGATGAAGGTTGTTATTTTTTTTCCTGCTCGTAGTGATCTTCATCTTCATGATTATTTTATTCCTGTACATCATATTTTTCTCTCATTTGTCTTATTTTCATGATAGTTTTATTGTGAGTAATTATTCTATGTGCCTCTATATCTATTACATAGTCTTGTTCATATGAGTAATTCCTCCTCATCATGTCACCATCACTTACACCTCAAAGAATCGAACTTGGCTTTGATACTAGATAATGAACTTGAATATTATCAAGCCAAATAAATCTATAGGCATAATACATAAATTTTTTAAAACAATAATATGTTTTTATTTGTATTAAATTAATGAAATAATTACATATAAGTTCTTGAAATAAACATCAACTTAGAATTGGAGTTGACATGTAAAATTTTAAAATATAAAAAAAACTTGTCTTGATATTTTTAGTAGCTACCATTTTTAGTAAGTTTCACATGCCAAATCATGAAGTTGTAAAAATATCCACATATTTGATAAATAACAAAATTAGCCTAATGAATGGGTTTGAATTGAAGTTCACGTTTGGTTTCAAAAATATGTTAATTCTAAAAAATACAAAATCCAAAAAAGTATTTAAATTCAGTTTTGGACAAACTCAGATGGGCAAATATGGCCTATAAATATTATATAAAACACACTTAAGCTAATATATTCGTTTATGGCTGAATTTAACTTTTTAAGATGATTGTTTGGCATAAATGAGAGCTCAAATAGAGCTACAGATCAAAATTTATGACCTCTAAAAGTTTGTGATTTGCATCAATTAATATGATAGGATGTACAATCCATAATAGGAATAAAAAAGGGAGTGATCAATAACATTGGGTTTCTATTATTAACATTAGGCATCCCAGATTAAATGTTCAAACAATTGGAATAAAGGAAGACTTGGGATTTTTCATTGGTAATTTTACTCTTACTAGTGAAATTAGATTTGATCCTTGTAATCCATTTACTTACATAATTGTTCCAAATATGATACACTATTCATGTAGGAAAATATGAAAATACTAACTTAATAATGTAGGTTAACCAAAAATGTTCATTTAACATTGTCATGATTAATTTTTATTATTAGGAGATAATGAAAAAAAAATAGGTCTTAAAATACATTCCTAAGGCTTAAATATGAAACCTTAATGAAGATATAGGGCCAAAGGTGATTTTTTTTTTATGAAGAAAAAAAACTTAAATAAATGAAACCATGAGACAAAGTGTGAGATATATTTCAATGAGTAATTAGATCAGAATTGATATTTGAAAACCTAGGACAGAAAATATCAAACCTTGGAAGGATGAAACCCTAAGGGAAACCTATAGTTTTCTATGGTTATATATGTCCATATTTTCACCAATATGTTTAACCATAATTTGGACTAAGGTGATGAACTTAATCTAATTAAGATATAACTTTAAAATGAAATTCAAATATTAGAATATAAAATTCAAGTATAAATTGGAATGTAATAGATTGATGTTGATCCTTTGGATTTGACAACTGACATATGATAAATATATAAAGTTAAAAAAATTGATGTTTACTTATATTTTTGGTTGAATTTGTGACTATGACTTTATTTTAGGAATGTAAATTAGAATAAATTAGGCTTGTAAATATTTTAGTTCATGAATTATTTCTCTCTTTGTGTTGGATCATTTATGTATGGTTGGGCCAGTATTTGATATTGATACTAACCTATGTGGATTTAGGTCACATTAAATGAAATGTCACATGTGCCTATCTCTACTTGTTTTGTGTTTACAATCCCAAATATTGATGATGCATAACACTAAAAATTAGTCTCCTTTGCCTTGAAAACTTAGGTGTGTTTTTAGGGATAGAAACCTAAAAATATGTGAAAGTGTAATGGGATAAGCTAACCCATATCACCCCTATCCTATTATTGACAATTTCATATGTCTATTACACTTAGAGGATACAAATAAATCCACATGTAGTTTTCCCCACTAGTGTGACTATGCAATTACAATCCTTTCCTATATGTATGCAATTAATGATTCATCTTTGATAATTTGAAATGTTTGATTTGACATAGATACAAAATACCTCATACTTGTATTATGATTTCTCATAATAATTCTAAGTCAATCAAGTGTCAAAAGAGGATCTAGGGTATCAAGGAAAATTGAGACAAAATTAGGACCTTTACATTAGATCAAGGACCAATAAACATGTATAAATCATATTTATAGGTAAGCCCAATGATACATTCTATAATAAATTATAAAATTACACATTAATAATTACACTAGATATTGGATGTGATAATTCATCATAGGTTACTAGCCTCTATCTATAATGTCCTATAAGATTTTGATACTATTTTTATTGAGCCAGGCAACCATAAGTTTTCCATAGACTATTTCAAGCAATGGTACATATGTACTAATAAAAAATATAATAGTATATCAGCTGAGTGCCTTCTTTTTCTATCAATTTTATATTCAGTAAGTGAATAAATCTGTCAATATTGATTCATAATTCTGTACTTTATGCCTTATGTCATCTAAATTTTAATATTTATGAATTATTTAAATTTTATAAATCCAAAAAAATTCAAAAAAAGAAATTGAACTTGATGTTATCCTTGATGATTAAAATTCCTAGGTGTTTTTTTCCTCAGGGTTTTATCATTTTTTCTTATATATTTTTTATTTCTCGTATATTAGGATTTCACATATAATTTATGATTTTCATTTTACTTTCACATAATCATAATGGATAGTAATATAGATATGGATTCTAATATTGGAGAAAATTAATTTTATTTTCATAATATATTTGAAGATAAAGAACAAAACAAATTAGTTGAATAACTTAAAATGAATGCACAGATGATTGATGCCTTATTACATGTAGCTAGAGATGAAATGAAAATTATTGTTAATAAACTTAATTTTGAGGAAATAAATGTTGAGATCTTAAATGAAAATAATTTATCTGTAAGTGACATGAAATATATAATAGGTTTTTATACAAAAAATCCTTATGATATTATCATATGTGTACACCTATGAATACATATGTGATGCCCACCTATGGTATGGGGTGCAAACAACCAATTCCTCATATTTATATGGTTCTTCCTATAGAAAATAATTTTATGACTTATAGGGTTGCTACTTATGGCATATCATCAATTAATACATAATATTCTATGCCTAAATATCAATACATAGTTTAAAATATAATTGATCTTCAAGATATGGTTTTAAATGTTATTTATCTTTATGCTAAGGTTTTAAAATTGGAACAAGGTTATTAGAGAACATGTCCTTTTAGTAATTCATAATAATTATTGTATTCATATTTGGCCCTAAATATTCCATATTATCCTTTATCTATAATATTTTTTGCACATAATGACACATTATATGATTGTAAAGGTGATCTATAATAGTATCTTAGAACCTTATATGCAACATGTAAGGAACAGGGATCCAATGATATGTTGTTGACCAAATTGGTTTCTAGGAGATGGAAGGAAGATGTTTTGAAATGGTTCTATGAAATCCATTTCAAATTAGTGCATGCGTTCAATCCTTTGACTAATTTATTCTTATAAATTTTTTATATCAACGTCAAAGATAAGTTATCCTATGATCAAATTTTAAAACATAAGAAAATACTTAGTGGATCTATTAATGATTATGTGGAAAATACTATTATCTATAAAATGACAAATCATGTAAATGATAACACGTTAAGAGACTTTTTCAATAAAATATGTATTTCTCCATTAAATAGGTGTATTATTCTAAAGTGCTATGAATATTTTCATTACTTGTTTCATAGGGTAAAATAATGTGAAGTTACGCACCTTTCTAGGATTAACAAAATGTATCAGTCTAATACTCAAACATATATTAGTGAAAGATTCTAGAACATACCAAATTTCTAATCTAAAGAGAATGATACTAATAATGAGGCAAAATTGAATGTTAAGGTAGTGTCACAACCTACTAATCAAATTTTCCTATTTTATCCTCAAAATAATAATTTTAAATGATTATCCAAAACTTCATATAATATGACACATAAGTTACTTAAGTGTAATCTCATATCTATTCCTATGAAAAATGAGGTTAATATGAATATGACACCATGTAAGGGGTTCAACATCAATGTATACTATGATTATAAAAGATGTGCAAAACACTCTAAAAATAAATGTTTTGGGTTAATACATAAGATAAATGATATAATTGATGATAATGTTATTATGATAAATCATCTTAACACATCATATGAATGATTCAATGGCACAAATTAGTTCAAATGAAAAGTTGAATATATTTTCCAATCCTTTTCTAAATCATGTAGAAAAAGAGACCAAGACTAATCTTGAGGTTATTATGATTCAAAAAACATATACTCCTCCAAGTTCATACATTTTAAATACTAAATTAGAAGAACATCCTATCAATGGTTTTATTGGTACATTTAAGGATACATAAGTACATAGAATTAATATCACATTTAATGAGCATCAAAAATTTGAGAATGATTATAGTAATGTGCCATTATTTGTGTGTACTTACATTAACTCAAATCCTATACATAGTGTCATGGTGGATAATGTGTCAAGTGAAAAAAATTTCCCTATGAATTGCTTGCTAGCCTTTGATACATACATGAATATTTCATTGGTATAAAAAAGATAGTGAATGGATTTTATAGAAAGAGACAAAAACATCTTGGGATATATGTGTTATTACTTGAGTTTGGTTCTATAGTAGTTCATGATTTTTAATTTGATCTATACATTATAAGTTCATTCAAAATGTTACTCCTAGGATGTCCATGGATGCATAAGACACGTGTTACCCTCTTCGATACATCTATGTGTGAATTATATATATCAAAATTGAGTGATTAAGATTTAAGGTATTCTATATAAGTATCCTATTTATCCAAAAAAATTTCAAACATAAATACTTTTGCTTCAACGTCCTTTACATAAAATGTATATTTAGAATCCGTAAAAGACATTAACCATTTCTTCATACTATATTCCTTATATATAATTAAATTCATAGGTTAATATGATTTATTTATCCACACAACATACATATAATCATATGGTATGTGATTATAATGATATATATGTTACAATACATGATTACTTCTCAAAATTTGATATAGATAAATATGTTACTAATCATGTACAACATATGACTTTTGGCTTAGTCAATCTAGAACCTAAATGTGATAATCGAATTGATGGTATCATTTATTAGTATAATCATATTTAAAATTCAAAAAATTTAATAAATATAAACATACAAACATACAAAAATATTAAAATAAAATCAAGACATATGCATAACATGTTTTTACTAATTACATTATTGAGTTATTTTCTTTACCATACACATGGTAGATTACATATCCATTATCTACGCACATTTTTTTCATGATATTCATGAGAGGGATGGAGGGTATACATGATATAAAATGAAACATGGACATTAAAACTTGGGGCATTCCTTACACCTTAGGGCTACCTTTTTAATATTGGGGGTATGCCTATAATAGGGTCAACTTCATACATATTTATAAGTTAGATATTTATATGACCATTAAATTGATCATATTGAGTTAATTATACCATTTATGTATTATTTTATAATGTTTACACTCTTTAGGGTGTTATTTTATGTTGATATAATACTTTGTTATCATTTGATGGTAATGAAGATTTATTTTTATATACCATAATTACTTCTTATATGTCTATTGATGTTATTGCATGTTACATGGAGTGATCATTGAATATGAATTACAATGTGTGATGATTGAAGTTTATGTCATTGTGTGATTTAGGATTGACTATCGATGTGTGTTGCATTTTATGATAATTTTTGGGTGTTACATTGTGTGTTTATATGAGATGATGATTCTATACTCTATGTCATGGCCATTTGTGTCACTATTGGGTTAGACTCAATTCATGTCTTACATATTTTATATATAAAATGATATGTATAACACTTTTAATTTGATAAGAGGGAATCATATGGTTCATCGCTCACCACAAATAGGTGGCATATGGTGAGCTTATTCTAGAGATTAAAGCTTTCACATATAGATAGTTCATATTTTATGTCACATTAAATGTTATTTAGATGTGATATATTATGATTCATGTTGGGATAGACTATTATTTATATTAGGAAAAATTGATATATTGAAACATATGTGAGACATATATAGGGAAAAGTTGTTGGAGTATAAGACATATGTGACAACTTTTATGATATAAAGACATATAATATAGATGAGATTTAACATATTTATTAGGTTACAAGGATCAAATTGGGTAGGTTATCAAGTCATACTCGGAGAGATTGACATATATAGTATGGAATTATACATCATCTTAGGGTAAAATGGATTAGATTTTGAGGCATGGATGTTTTTTATTATGAACTTTTATATTTATAAGCTAAGGATTGATGGTACTTCATAGTATAAAATTAGATTGTAATGGTTAACTTAGAGTTTCAACTAAGAATATGTATTTGGTATGTAGTTCAACATCTTACATACAAAATTGGTATGAGGTTCAACCCAAATAATTATGATGACATTTTACATGTGTAATGGCATGGCATGTTCTAAATGAATTTAAGTGATAGACTGGTTTATGCCTAGAGATTCAATTTTTCTTCATTTTTATCAATTCTAAATAGCTCAATAGTATATTCTATTTTATATTTTTCATCATGACTAGACATGGATTTATAAATGCTATTTTGTAGGTTTTGCATTGACAAATATTATTGTTTGGGACATACCTGCTACCATCAAATACAATTAACCACAAGTATAAAATTTATTTATTTTATCCCTTTAATATATAATCTAAATACTAGATTAAAGGGGCAATTTTTAGAAATATAAATTAAGTATTATGTAGCTTAAAACATCATGTTTTATATTTTTGAAAGACATGAATTGTTCATGCATATTTGATTCTTGATCACCATTATATTCTAACCATTAATATATCTATATACTTGAGCAACCAATTTTTGGTCTTTCATATGTAGGATGTTCATTCTTATGCATTAATGCTATGCGATCCTAAGAAAACTATTTTCATATGCCAGATCATTATTTATTCCTTATTGGATAGTACTAGAAATAGTCAAATGTTATTTGTAACCAATAGTATGTACCTTTTTTGGGAGTGTATGACGTTCCAAAAATGACTATTTCTAAAATTAAAATCCATTCCTTAGGAAACCCAAACATTTTTCATTTCATGTATAGGATAAATAATCCAAAGATTCACCTATATATATACATAAAGTTTGAGGCCATTTTTATCTATAAGGCATATGACATTCACATTCACATTAAGAAATCTATTTTATATCATTGGGATGTTATTCAAGATAATATAAATATCAAAACACTCAAGAGAATAATCCATTAGCTAAATATAAACAATAACTACAAATTCAAAGTTACAAGTTTTCAAATGAGCACACATACACATAATTAGAAGAACCACATGTAGTTTGAGCCCTATTTAGAGTATTGGAGCATATGAAATGCTAAACCATTTATTTTATAAGTTGATGAGGTTATGTAACCTATCTTTTACTTCACTCTTTTTAGGTCAAGTAAGTATCAAAAGTGGAGCTATGGTTTTGAAGAAAAGGAAGGAAAATTTAAGATCTATGAGTAGGAACAAGGACAAATAGAAAACATATAAAAAAAAATTTATAGGTAGGTGTATTAATATGTAGCACAAAAAATTAGAAAAAAAAGGTAGGGACATTTCTAACAAGTAATGTATGGGACCATTCAGTGTAGGTTTCTATCCTCTACCAATAATGTCCTAGAAGCTTCTAATAGTCTGTTTCTAAAAAAATAGCTATTGAGCATACACAAACTATTCCATATGAATATATAAAAAAAGTGATAATATAAATAAATAACATATAATATAATTTATTTCTCTCATGGGCATTTATGATGCCAAAAAATAGGTTAATCTTTTGGAGGCCATAACTTTTGACCTATATCTCTATTTGAGCTTTTCCACATGCCAAAACAAGAATCTCAAAAATTTAAATTCTATTATAAGATGATATATCTGATTTGAGTTTATTTTAATATTTTTTAGAGGCCATACATAATCATCTATGGTTTCAAAATTAATGTTTAATGATTTTTTTAGGAATTTCTTATTTTTATAAACTAAAGTCAACTTCAGTTGAATTTCAATCCATAAGCTAATTATAGTGTTTAGAGTTTTTTGGGAGATTTTTAGAGCCATGCACACTTGAATGCAAAACTTACTATAAATAGTGAGTACAAAAAAATAGATATTTTTTTATATTTTAGTTTCTTCAAATTTTCGTATCTCAAATCTAAATTCTGAGTTGAGACTTATTTAAGAATGGTTTGGGTTTCTAATTATTTAAAGTTATTTAGTACAAATCAAATTTGGGTTATTATTTTAGATCTTGGCCTATTGGTAATTTTATTGTCTTAAAAATTTTCAAGTTTATTATTTGGTATCAGAGCATGTTCAAATCTTGGAGGAGTAGGACATGGAGAGAGGATAAGGAGGTATTACATAGATGAATTAGAATATAAAATATCTATAGAGGCAAGTTCAAAAATTAATAGAGGTTATCAATAATTAAGGAAGATGACAAGGTGCTGATAAGGAGGACAAAGATCATGATGAAGAAGTTCAACAAGAGGAAGAATGGCAAGAAAAACCACCATTGATGAAAGAGAGAATAGTTAAGGATTTAAAAGGAAAAAATGAAGGAATCAAGGTTGATGTTCCAAATTATGGAGATAGTTTAAAACTAGAGGATTTGATAGATTGGATGAATAGCATAGAAAATTTATTCAAGTGGATGACTATGAGAGAAGATAAGAAGGTAAAATTTGCATGCATGAAATTGAAAGATCATGCAATGATTTGGTGGGATCACCTGTAGAAAAAAAGATAGAGAAAAGGTGAAGAGAAGATTAATTCATGGAAAAAGATGGATAAGAAGTTAAGGGAGAATTTTCTTCGTATGAATTATGCACAAACCATGTATAGAAGATTTTATAATTTGATGAAAAAATATCACAATATATTAGAGTATACAAATGAATTTTATAAGCTTTCCATGTGAGTGGAGTGATGAACTAAAAAATAAAATGGCTACAAGGTATGTAAATAGTTTAAAATTTTCTATTCAATATGAATTAATCATGGATATAATACTTTGTATAGAGGAGGCTTATCAATTAGCTTTGAAGGCAAAAGAAAAACAAAATAGACAAAATTTAAGAAAAATGTCTATTAGTCCAAGAAGAGGTATATCCACTTAAAATAGGGGATGAAGTGGGATTAATAATATCAAAAGAGGGTCTAATATGAATAAAGGTGAATCATCATGTGGTGTAGAAAGTCAAGATGATAATATGGAAGGTTTTCAATACCAACAAAGAGGAAGATGATTTCAGAGAGGATGAGGTTATGGTGGTGCTAGATGATGGTTTTAAAATCGATGTAGATACTATGTATGATATAAATGTGGAGAAGAAGGGCATAGATAATTTTAGTGTCACACTACCAAGATCAATAAAGGAGATAAGAAAATTGCATAACAGTAAATCTAGTTGAGGCTAAAATAGAAGAGTAGAATACTGAAGTTGCATGAACAAATGTTAGATAGAATATCATGATGAGAAGAACCATGATGACTTCAAAGAAGGTACAATTGTAGAATAAAGAAACCATATTTTCACAACTATCATCATCTATAATTACTTTAGAATGTGAGAAGCATCCTAATCCTTATCAGATTTCATGGTTTAAGAAAGGGAATGAAGTTATAGTAGATAAAAGGTTCTTAATCAAGTTTTCTATAGGAAAAAGTTATAATGATGAAATATGGTGTGATGTTATTCTAATAGATGCATACCATGTGTTATTGGGGAGACTATGTCAATTTGATAAGAAATTAATTCATGATGGAGAAAAGAACACATAAACTTTTTGAAAAGGTGGTACAAAGGTAGTTTTGTTACCTCTTAAAGAGGAAGAAAAGACAAAAATCATGCACTCTGCTAGAAACTTTATCCAATATATGAAGGTGTTAGGTTATTATTATGTATTTGTAGAAATGAATAAATAAATAGAAATGGTGTCAATACGAATAGAAGAAACAATGGTGTTGAAAGAATATGCAAATGTTTAGCCTAATGAGTTATTAGATGGTTTACCATCTAAGAGAGATATTCAACATCACATTGATTTGATTCTAAGATTAGCTATACCAAATCAAGTAGCTTATAGAATGAGTCCAATAGAACATGTATAATTAAATAAATAGGTTACTAAATTTCTAAGAAAGAAGGTGATAAGGGAGAGTTTCAGTCCATGTGCAACACCAACATTACTAACTCTAAATAAAGATGGAGCATGGAAAATGTGTATAGATAGTAGAGTAATTAACAAAATTACAATAAAGTATAGGTTTATTATACCTTATCTAGATGATATGACGGATGTGCTCACAAGAACAAAATATTTTACCAAGACTGATTTGAGTGGTTATTATCATATTGGAATTTAGGAAGGACATGAGTGGAAAACTACATTCAAGACTAGGGATGGATTATATTAGTGGATGGTGATGCTATTCAAATTATTTAAAACACCTACCACATTTATGAAGGTGATCAATAAAGTGTTATAAGAATATATTAGTAAGTTTGTGGTTGTTTATTTTGATGATATTTTGCTATTCAGTAAGACTAAAGAAGAATACTTACAACATTTGAGAATGGTAATGGATTTGTTAAGAAAGGAAAAGTTCTATGTAAATTTAAAGAAGTGCAAGTTTATACAAAACATTTTGTTATTTTTAGGAATTGTAGTTTTAACAAATGGTGTGAAAATGGATGACAAAAACATAAAGGACATTGTTGAGTGGCCTATTCCAAGAAGCATTACAAAGGAAGAAGTTTCAATGGTTTAGATACTTTTTACATAAAATTTATTAAAAAATTTATTATTATTGCAGAACCAATAACAAATTGAATGAGAGGGAAGGAATTTACATGCACTAGAGTAGCCAAATTTTTTTTAAAAAAAATTTAAAGAAGAATATTAAAAAAAGATCAATTTTAGCATTAGCAAATTTTAGCAATGTGTTTAGGGTTTATTATGATGCTTTGTTTGTGGGAATTGGTGTTGTGTTGAGTCAAGAAGGAAAGCTAACAGCATATTTAAGTGAGAAGTTGAATGATGTAAGAACAAAGTATTCTACTTATGATGTTGAACTTTATCCAATTGTATAATCATTAAGACATTAGAGCTTGACCTAGTGCCTAAGAACTTTATCCTATTTATAGATCACGAGGCTTTGAAGTATGTAAATACAAAAAAATGTTGAATAGTAAACATTGAAAGTGGGTTTATTTCTTGAAGGGGTATACATTTGTGTTGAATCATAAATCAAGAAAATAAAATTAGGTATTTGATGCATTGAGAAGGAGAGTAGCATTATTAACTATTATGGTGAGTGAATTAGCTGGATTTGAAGCTGTCAAAGAATTATATGATACTAGTCCATATTTTGGTAAGGTAGTTAAGCAGTGTAAGAATCTATTAATAGGTATGATACATGGTATTCATGATTAGTATATTATATAATAAGTTTGTCTCTTTAAAGGGAAAAAATTTTGCATTCTAGTTGGGTCTCTATGAGACAATATAATAAGAGAATTACATAGTGGTGGTTTTGCTAGACATTTTGGTAAGAGGAACATAATAGCTTTGGTGGAGAAAATGCATTTTTGGCCAAAGATGAAGAAACATTTGGGAAGGTATGTTTTAAGGTCCAAAATATATCACGTGGCTAAAAGACATGCACAAAATACTAGATTATACATACTATTACCGATTCCAAGAGGACCATGGACAAATTTGAGTATAGATTTTGTTTTAGCATTTCCAAATATATAGAGAGGTAATGATTCAATTTTTTTTGTTGTATAATTTTTTTTATAAAATGGTTTATTTTATTTCATGAAAATAAATAAATGATGCCACTAGGGTTGCAAAATTAATTTTTATGGATATTATGAGATTGCATGGTGTTCCAAAAACTATTACTTCAAATGGGACACAAAATTTCTAAGTCATTTTTAAAATATTTTATGGAAGAAAATGGGTACTAAGCTAAAATTCAGTAGTGCGTATCACCGAAAAACAAATAGAAAGATAGAAGTTGTGAATAGGAGATTAGAAAATTTATTAAGATGCATAGTGGGAAAGAAGCCCAAGCAATGGGACTTGGCTTTCCCACGAGTTGAGTTTGCATATAATAGTTTAGCGAATAGATCAATGAGAAAGTCACCAATTTAAATTATTTATGGGACAAATCCTATGGGAATTTTATATTTGGTACAATTTCCAATTGTAGATCGAGTTAATGATGATGTGGAAGCATTTTCAAAGCATATGCAGGAGTTGCAATAAGGAGTAAAAAAAGTTGTAGGAAAGTAATGATAAATATAAAGTAGCAATAGATTTCAAAAGAAGATCCAAGGTATTAAAAAGAGAATTGGTAATGGTTTACTTTAATAAAGAAAGATTTATAAAAGGTACATACAATAAGTTGAGGTACAAGAAAATTAGACCATGCAGAATTATGAAGAAAATCAACGACAATGCTTATAAGGTGAGTCTACCAAAATTTTTTTCTATATCTACAATATTTAATGTTTAAAACTTATATAAATTCCATGGAGAAGATGATGAATGTGATAAAGATGATGAATTGAATTGGGAGCATCAGGTTCCAATGAAGAAGTAAAATATAGTGTAGGTTTTAGATATCAAGATAATGAGCATAAGGTAAGGGAATTATAATAGGTATTTGGTGTAGTGAGAATAATTAAAGCAATAATATATCACTTGGATTATAAAATGGGAGATAAAAAAAAAGTTAATAAAGACAAATGGTAGTAGTATAATCAGGCCAACTCATAGGAGCTGATTTATTTCCATTCAGAGGAGAATGATGCATAAAAAATAGGATGATCTTTCAGAGGCCATAACCTTTGACCTATAGCTTTTTTTGATATATTATATGCACCAAAATGACTATCTCAAAATGTTTGATACTTTCGTATGTGACTCTTGTTAGTTTACTTTTTTTTTCTCCATTGGGATTTGTCTACATGGCCTTATAGCCATTATATGTTAATTAAGCTTCCATAGGTTAGTTATAAAAGGTTCACATAGGATAATTTCATTTTAATGTAATTATCTAACTAGGAAAATTATAGGTTTCTTCATGTTTCCATAATTTTCCCTATATGTACGACACTTTTTCACTTTGGAAGGTTAGACAGGTTAATGTGATTTTACATAACCAAGTCATATTTTATAATATTATTATGTGAAGACAAGATTATTCCTCCTTTGTAATTTATCTATGATTTCATTGCTCGATACATAGATTTTTTAAATTTTATGTGCAAATATCTAAGATTTTGGCCAACCTGACATGGTATTAGAGCTATTTTTGTCAGTATTATAGCAATCTTTGTGGTGAAATATTTCACACATTCACTATTCCAATATAAAGAAGGGTTTGGTGAGATTCTTTAGAGAATTCATGCAAAAATTTCTACTAGAGATTTATATCCAAAAAATGAGCGTGTTATTGGTTTTAGAAGGTACCAAAACCCTTGGATCGATTGTAGACATGACATAGTTCTTGAAAGGTCCATTTTCCTTTTTTTTTGGCATCTTAAGACCCCATTTTTTATTTTTTACAATAATCCTTAATTCCTATGTTGCTGTGAAAAAATGCCTTCTAGGTTTTCTTAGGTCAAAATCTCAAATGGGTCTCTTGCATAATTTCCATTACTAAAGTATTTTGAATATTTTTGGCTTTCCTCAATTTGTACGTTGGTATACCTCTACATTACTTAGATTTGTAGGTGGTCATTAATTTATCTCTGCAGTTGATCTACCTCATGTTACATGCATTGGAGAGTTCAATGAACAATCTAGACATTCATAGGGTTGTTACTTAGCCAACAAATAAAATCAAACTTTCAACAGTGAGTAACATCACTTTTCCAAGATAAGTCAGTTTAAATGGGTGCACTCAAGTCTTAAAAATCACATTCATTGATTGTCAATCAAGATAATAAGAAGCCTTATAGTAGTGTAAAATAGGAGAAGAAATAGTCTAAGGAAGATGAAGAGCACAAGAATAATTAGAAATTAGATGTGAAGCCTAAGGCATCATCAAATGAGTCTTCTTCAAGAGAGAAACCTTAGAAGGAGAAACTCAAATGCAAATTTTGAAAGAAACTTGGGCATGAAGCTCAATGCATGAAAATGAAGATTGGCACCTTGACTATTATTCTTGAGAAGAATAACATCAATGTTCCTAAATCCTCAACTCAGGACACATCTGCATAAGATTATACAAAGGCTAAAGATAGCAAAAAGGGTAAAAATAAGGGCAAAAAACTTATTGTAGTAGATTCCCAGTGTTTGACTTGCATTATTGACTTGGGTGTTTTCTATCACATGGCCTCCTTAGAGTATCTATTTTTATAAATAGAGCCATGTTCCATGCCTTCTATTTTCATGGGTGTTGAGACTTTGGTAGAATTCAGTGGTAAAGGATCAATTGAAGTAAGTGATGGGATCTTCAATGATGTTTTTTGTGTTCCTTCACTATCCACCAATATTATATCAGTGTACCAAATCACTCATATAGGTGTAAGGAAGTGAGTTGAATTCACCCCTGATTCAGTGGTTCTCAAAGTGCCGCATAGTGACATCATAGTGTCTTATGGGAAGGCCAATCATTATTCCAGGTTATATACCTTCTCACAATTGACCCCAAATCAGCCCTCAACTACACTTCTTACTCATGTAGATGGAGTAAGAAAACTATGGCATGAATAGTTTGGCCATTTAAACTATCATTACATGGAGCAACTCAATCATCAGGACATGGTTTTAGGGCTACATAAATTCAAATTTTTGATGGCCTATGCAATGACTACATTATTGGAAAGTATCTAGAATAGTAATATGACAAGGGCAAAGCAAGGAGAGTAAAATAGAAGCTAAAAATTTCTCATAGTGACATAACAGGTCCATTTTCAAAACCTTCATTAAAAAAGACTAGATACATGCTCACATTCATCGATGAATTTTTGAGGTACACCTAGGTGTTTTCTCTAAAAAAGAGGTATGAGGTCTTTGATCATTTTAAGGAATTCAAATAACTTGTGGAGTAGTCAAACTATTTTATCAAAATATTAAGGAATGACAATGGTGGGGAGTATGTCAAAAATAGGTTTGAGTTGTTTTACACATCAGAGGAGATTCAGATGCAAGACATAGTTATATACAATCCTTAGAAGAATGGTGTGGCTAAACATAAGAATCATTCTTTAAATGAAGTAGCCAACTTTACGTTTCAATCAAAGTCTCTTGCTCCTCAGTTTTGGGTCAAAGCAATCAACTGCGTATGTTACATTTATAATTATGTTCCACACAAAACCTTGAAAGGAATCACTCCTTTTGAATCTTGGGATGGCCACAAGCCCAAACTGGATCAATTTTGAGTGTTTGGATCACCAACAATGACCCATGTTCCCAAGAAGAAACACAAGGCAATAGACCCTCAGAGTCAATCTTGTATCTTTATAGGGTATGCAAAGGGTATTAAGGGTTACAAGATTCTCCATCCTAAAACTCATAAGTTATTCATAGAAAGGAGTGTCAAATTTTATGATGTCCCACTTGAAATTGATACTGGCACTCTAAACTCTTCAAAAGTCTCACTATACATTGATTCCACCATAGACAATGATTTGTATCAACCTCAACATCCTCCTGATGATAAAGATGGCTCTTCTTCTTCTTCAAGTTTAAGTGATGAGAGTAGTGATAAGGATTATCCTCCTCCATCTCACACTCACACTTCAAATGATGATAACTCACCTCATATTTATCTAATCTCATACAATTCTACTCTCACATTGGCCAAATAGACACTTCAAAGTGCTAGGAAATGGGTTGAAAATCCATTAGATACAAGACATACACATTTATAATTTCAAGGGACTTACATGCCTACCTAGCCATTGCCTTAGATTTTTAAACCTTTCATGAGGCATCTGACTTTCCAAAATGGGATCCTTCCATGCAAGAGGGGTATAGTTCTCTAATCAAGAACAAAGCGTGGAACTTGGTCCCACTTCCTAAAGGAAAAAAATTGGTCTATTGTAAATATGTTTATCAGATTAAGTATGATGAAGATGGGTTTATTGATAATTACAAAGCTTGTCTAGTTGTAAAAGGGTTTTCTCAGGTGCCTATCATAGACTACACTGAGACATTTGTTCTTATATCCAATATGATGTATATCAGACTTACTCTAGCCATCGCAACCACACATAAGTGGGATGTTCACCAAAGGGACATCAATAGTGATTTTCTACATGGTGACATAAAAGAAGAGACCTACATAGAGTAACCACAAGGCTTTGTGGAAGACTCCTCCTTAGTTTGCAGACTCAAGAAATCTATCTATGAACATAAAGAGGCCCCTTAGGTATGGTATGGTATGCTAAGATGGAATCCTTTCTCCTCATAGTCAAGTTCACCAAATGCCACTCAGATCCAAATGTATAAATATTATGGAAAGATAATTCTCTATTGATCCTAGTTATCTATGTGGATGACTTGTTGATTATAGGGAGATCATGATCATCTATCTCAGTAGAGAAAATTACACTTTTAAATAGATTTTCAATGATAGACATGGGATTCCTACATTACTTTCTCAAGATTGAAATCATTCAGTCAAATTCTAGGATAACTTTATCACAATCCAAGTATTCTCTTTATTTGCTTGTGAGGTTTAACATGGTTGATTATAAGCCAAATCCTACTTCCTTCTTGTCTAGTGTGAAGCTTGAGGCTAATTATCCTACACCATTGGTTGATGCAACTCCATATTAGCAACTTGTGGGAAATCTTATTTATCTCACATACACTAGACCTGACATATCCTATGTAGTTAGCATGGTCTCCTAGTTTATGTAGAAGCCACCTGAATTACATTTAAAAGCAACTAAGCATATTTTGCAGTACATTCAAGGTTCAAACAACTATAGGATAAATTATAGACTAAGAAGAGAGGTTGATTTGATCAGATATATAGATTAATATTGGGATAGAGATATTCAGAGTTAAAACTCCACTTTAAGCTATAATTTCTCACTTAGATCAGATCCAATAAGTTGGTCGAGTAAGAAGTAGTGTATAATTGCTTTATCATCTATAAAGCTAGAATATAGAGGGGTTGTCAATATTACCGTTGAGGTAATCTAGCTTTAGGTGATTCTCACTGAGTTTGTTATCTAATTTAATAAGCCAAAAAATATCTACTAAAACAACTAAAGCATTATCCATATTTTTAATAATCTAGTTATCTATCAAAGGACCAAACACATAGAGATTCACATGCACATCATCATGAAGCTTAACAAAGAGCAATTTATTGATCTTCAATACTATGCAACATCGAATCAAATTTTAGATATTTTTATGAAGCCATTCACAAACAATAATGTTGTTCATCTACGAGCTCTTATTAGGGTTAGGGTTGTTCCACCTTATTTTTCCTCTTATGGAGGTTCTTCACTATGTACTTGGGTACCTCATTAGGCTTTCAATGTTGGGACCCAGTTCTCATCTCACCTAAGCTATGATAAAGGGAGGGTGTTAGTGTAGTAATATTTCTCATTAAAATTTTCCTACATAGCCTTATGACCATTCTATGTCAATTAAGCTTCTTTAGGTTAATTATAAAAGGGTCACATAGGCTAATTTAATTCTAATATAATTATTTAATTAGAAAAATTAGAGGCTTCCTCATGTTGCTATAATTTTCCCTTAATGTACCTCATTTTTCCACTTTTGAAGGTTAAATAGGTTAATACAATTTTATGCAATAATGCCATATTTTGAAATATTATTGTGTGAATACAAGCTTCTTCCTCTACAATTTATCTATGATTTCATTACTCCATATATAAGTTTGCTCAATCTTATATGCAATGATCCAAGATTGTGGCCAATCCGACAACTCTATCTACTTAAATTTGGTTTTAATATTTTCTAGAGGCCATATATGATCATCTGAGGGTCCAAAATTAATGTCTAATGATTTTTTCAAAAAAATCCTATTTTTAAAAATTGTATATTTTTAGAACCAGACATCAACTTATATTGAATTTCATCGCATAAGCTAATTATAGTGTTTAGAGTATTTCAAAGGATTTTTAGAGATGTGCACACTTGCATGCAAATCTTACTACAAATAATAACTACTAAAAATAGACATTTTTTTTTTTTTTAGTTTTTTCAAATTTTTACATCTCAACTCTAAATTCCAAGTTGAGGCTTATTTAAGTAGGGTCTAGGTTTATAATTATTTCAATTCATTCAATACGAATCAATCCTAAATTATGATTTTAGATCTTGGCCTATTATTAATTTTATTGTCTTGATAATTTTCAGGTTCATTAATTTATATATTTAGTAAGTACAATCAATATCTCTTTAACAATTTAGATTTAAGTAGTTTCTACCCTAACTTATGAAATATTAATTTAAATAGTTTTGGATTACTTACATATCTTAAATACAAAATAGATTAAAGCACAAGCATGCATAGGGTTTGGGTTTGAACTAGATATATACAACATGGTAAGAATCATGTTTTCCAAGTCTATCTATATGCACAAGGTTTTTCATACTATTTTTCTAATAAATGAGACATTGCTTCTTTCCTAATCTCCCTATACCTTTGGTTTCCAATTTTTTTAGGAGTAATGTGTATTATTGATTTTTATTAACCTTTGACCTATATTGATAAAAAAATACAAAGAAACATTTATAGAGTTAATAAATTACAAAAGTGACTTTGTAAACTACATATCCTACACAATTGAAATCAGAACTCCACATAGCTATATGAATATGGAGAAAGAATAAATTGAGTGAGGGTTTTTAACCTCATATTATATAGAAGTGATTAATTCATCTATATTCAAGATAATACCCTACTTTGGCATAATGGGAAAGATGAGTGACCAAGAACTACAACTTTATCATAAATGTGCAAGATGTGACTCAACGAATATCAACTTAAATTAAAAGGAAATATATTTTTTGGTTATCCTGAGATTTCACATTTGATGATGTTTCTATATGTTATAATTCCTCTGTTAATGGCTTGACATGACCTTATATATATAACCTAATCTAGGACAAGTTATAAATGTTAACTTAATTTAGAATTGACAAGGTATGGGGTTAAATATGCATAATAAATGTAAATGAGCAGATGATTTCATAGTGCTTAAATATATAGACATAGATAGGATGTGTGTATTTATTATATGGACCCACAGAGTGTGGGTTTGACCTAAAGATGATACAGGGGTTTTTTAGGCATATTTTAATAATAGGTGATGTATAATCAAATGATTATAATGGATAATCTATAATAAGAGTAAGACAACGCATTTTTATTTCAAGGAATAATTGGGGAACTCAATGGGACTGAAAATGACCATGGAGCATGTTAATTTGTATAAGTTTTATAGATATGAAAATTGGAAATAAGATATTAGGAACAAAAGTATTATGCCAAATTTCATTGTCTAAACATTTATATTAGGTCTTGAGTCTATTTTAAATTTACATTAAAGTCAAACATACTATCATAATTAGATTTGAACGTAGTGTTACAATTAAAGAAACATTTAGTGATGAATTTAAAATTAGTTTTAGTAATGAAGTTAAGTTTCATTTAAAGATACTTCTAAAGTCACCTATGAAAATTTAGCAAATTCACCCAAGTGATATTAGTGAAGTCACTCATTGAGTTTTGTAAAGTCACCTAGATAATGTTAGCAAAGTCATACATGTGACTTTAGTAATCTCACTTAGTTGAGATTAGTAGGTTGTGACGAGAGGACTTTACTACTAAATTTAAAGCGTGTCTAGGTCGATGTTATATTTATGCAGTTTAAATTATAAATTATATATAAATTAAATATACGTATGAATTTATTAATGATATTGCACCTTCTAAATTTAATTATTTCCTAACTTGAAGGATATTTTAGTTGTGACTTTAAAAAGTCAAAATATTGTAATGCAATGTTGACACTGAATTATATTTTTTTATTTAGAAATAAATTATATTTGAATAATTGTTTCCAATATCCTCACAATATAATGTATTGAAAGTGTTCAATTTGGACAACATACCCTTGAAATATAATTATTGTAAAATAATATTAAATCAATATAAAAATACAAACCTATTTATCACATTGCAAAATAACAATACTATGATTTTAATTTGATAATATGGATATAGTATAGTAATATCGACACTAATTTAACAAGAAATTTATTTAAAAACAGTTATGAATCTACTTGGAACATGGTGCTTGTTACAACCTACATGCTGATCACCAAAACAATTGTGAAAAAAACAGTGGAAGATTATCATTGAGTCTTTACGTTTGAGCAACAAAATAAGTTTGTAAGATTGTTTCAATTAGTGGAATTTAGTACTATGGTACCTCATAGATGATTACTTGGATGAAATAGGAAAACTCAATTACTTTTGATAAAATTGGGCTCTACAGATCATGATAAATTTGTAACATTAACTGAAGACCATTTATAAAAAATAGTGGAAAAAATATATCATGTTGATAATAAAAATTTAGAAAATGATTTTCTAATATATAACATGGAGTCAAGATGTCCATATCAAATTTTAAATTCATGTAATCACTAATATGAAACATTTAATATGATATAATTTTATAATTTATAAAATATTCTTTAGTATATAATTGTATAAAACAAAATGAATTTTAAAAATTTATAAATATATTATATATTTATATAAAATAGAATATTTAAAACAAATATAATAATAAATTTATAATAAAAAATATATTTTGAAGATAATTTGAACATAAAAATATTATATTGTCCAAATAACCTTAGAAGCGCATATACAAAATAAGCCTTCTATTAAAATAATGGAAAGAAAATTATTTCACAATGAATCTCAGTAGAGGGGGAAGTATTTAAGCAAATGATAATTTATTTACATATAATAATTTTTAAATACATTTTCAAACACCCTGTTTTAATGTAAACTTACATTTACAAATTAATTATTATTATTAGTAAATAAAAGGTTTCTTTTGAGCAAAAGACCATCGATATACATGAATTGAAAAGGAAAGTGGTCCTAAAAGCCAATATATGACAAGGATATACAACCAGAATGTCTTCATACAACTAAGTAACTAAAAGGTCAAATGCAGCCATAAAACAAATAAAATGCAACATGAAAAAGGCCTCACATGCAAGGTTTATCAACAAGTATTATTGCCTTTCTACTACCACGATAATAGCACTAAATTTACTACGTCTCTTAAAAGATTTTATTTATTAGATCTAATAGACATAGTGATGAACTTTCAAGCCCTATTTACCTTTTCTTCTCTTTTTGTTGTTCATTTTTTTCCATTCTCCTCTCTCCTTGGGGTTCGACAATATGGGGATCGAGATTTCTAAAGCTTGCCTTTGATTCTATTTTAGCGATGGTTTTGTCCAACCTTTTCCTACTGAATGAGTTTGAGAAAAAGATTTTGGACTATTTTCAGCATTACCATTTTTTCCTTTAGCAAAGCAGAATCAATGTCTTTTTCCACTACCTCAACACAACATTCTTCACTTTTCAAGATCTGCTCCACAAGATTCAATGGTGATTCCATAACTAAATTTGTCCCTTCACTTTAGCTACCTTGATCATTCATAGCTTGAACTATTATGTGTTCAATCCTTGCTTCTATCCATCAGGAATATAGTTTTTTGAACTTGTTATTTGGACATGCATTTAGTAGATTCCCTGATTTGAAACATCTATGACACCTAGAAGGGATTCATTCAAAATCCAAGGGTTCAATCCAAATTTTTTCCTTAACCTTCTATTCTAGCTGAGCATGTAGATCCTTTGTAATATCAAGATATATCAATATACAGATGTATGTACAGTGCCCCCCTATCATTCAAATTGTGAGTTGTCCAAATTTTCATAGTGGTATTCCATATGGCACTAAACTCCAAATCATCCCAAAAATGATAAGGGAGTTTTTGAAAGCCTGATATAAATTGGTTTGAATTTGAAATTTTTAGTCTAGACATTGAAATCCTAATGTGAATGTTTGAAGTTGTGGTTATGTCATGGCCACGCGTGTTAGTATTGGGTTAGATTCAATTCATGTCTTACATATTTTATATATAAAATGATAGGTATAACTCTTTGGTTTTTAGAAGAGGGAATCATAGGGTTCATCCCTCACCACAAATGGGTAGCATATTAGTGAGCCTATTTTAGAGATTCAAGCTTTCACATATAAATAATTCAGATTATTATGTCATGTTGAATGTGATTTAGATGGGATATTTTATAATTTATATTGGGATAGACTATGATTTAGATTGGGACAAATTGATAGATTAAGACATATGTGAGGCATATATAGGTAAAAGTTCTAGGACTATAAAGCATATGTGAAAAAATTTATGATATAAAGATATAGAACACATGTGAAATTTAACATATTTATTAGTTTACCAGGATTAGATTGTGTAGGTTATCAAATCATATGGGGATATATATATTATATAATTATACATCACTTTAGGGTAAATCGGATTAGATTTTTTACCATGGATGTTTCTCATTATGAACTTTTATATTTCTAATCTGAGGATTGATGGTACTACATAGTTTAAAATTAGATTGTAATGGTTGACTTAGAGTTTCAATTAAGCATATGAACTTGATATGAGGTTCAACATATTACATAAAAAATTGGTACGAGGTTCCACCAAAATAATTATGATGGCATTTTACATCTCCATGGGCTATAATAACTGCATGGCATGCTTGAAATCAATTCAAATGATAGACTGGTTTGTACCTAGAGAAGCATTTTTTCTTTACTTTTATTAATTCCAAATAGCTCAATAATATAGTCTATTTTATATTTTTCATCATCAGTGGACATGGATTTATAAATGTTAACTTATAGGTTTTACATGCACAAATATGGTCATTTGGGACATACTTGTTAACATCAAATGCAATTAAGTACCAAATTTATTTATTTTATCTTTTTACTGTCTAATCTAAATACTAGATTAAAGGGGGAATTTTTATAAACATAAATTTAGTATTAGATAGTTTGAAACATCATGATTTATATTTTTGAAATACATGAATTATGCATGCATTTTTGTCTCTTGATCACCATTATCTCCTAACAATTAATCTATCTAAAGACTTGAGAAACCAATTTTTGGTCTTTCATATGTAGGTTTTTCATGCCTATGCCGTAATTCTATACTATCCTAAGCAAATTATTTCCATATGCTAGATCATTATTTCTTCCTTGTTGGATAGTGCTGGAAATAGTCAAATGTTATTTGTTATAAATATTGTCTGCTTTTTCTGGAAGTGCATGAGGTTCCATAAATTGCTATTTTTAAAAATTAAAATCCCTCCCTTAGGTCAACCCAAACATTTTTCATTTCATGTGTTGGGGGAATTGGCCAAAGATTCACCTATATATACACATAAAGTCTAACACAATTTTTATCTATAAGGCATCTAACATTCACTTTCACATTAATAAATTTATTTTATATCCTTGAAACATTATTTAGAATCATATAAACATAAGAACACTCAATTGAATAGTCCAATAGCTAGATCTAAACAATAATTGTAAAGTCAAGTTACATGTTTTCAAGTGATGAAACACAAAGCTATGGATTACATTCTACTTGAACACTATTGAATACACATACACATAATTGGGAGAACTAAATGTAGTTTGATACCTATTTAGAGTATTGAAACATATGAAATTCTCAACCATTAATTTTATAAGTTGATGAGGCTCTGTAACCTATATTTTACTTCACTCTTTTCAGGTGAAGTAAGTATCAATAGTGGAGTTAGGGTTTTACAAAAAAAGTGAAATTAAGATCTATGAATAGGAACAAGGACCAATAAAAAAACAT
Source organism: Torreya grandis (assembly GCA_037957365.1). NCBI lineage: Eukaryota > Viridiplantae > Streptophyta > Pinopsida > Cupressales > Taxaceae > Torreya > Torreya grandis. The sequence continues at coordinate 1,489,840 of JARHVA010004449.1, forward strand.
AAATAATATTTATAGATAGGTGTATTATTATGTGGCACACAAAATTTAGAAAATAAAATAGGGACATTTCTAATAAAAAATGGTTGGGGCCATTTAATGTAGGTTTGTAGCCTCTACTAATAATTGCCTAGAAGCATACACAAACTATTTTATATGACTATATAAAAAAGGTGATAATATATATATATATATATATATATATATATATATATATATATATATATATATATATATATATATATATATATATATATATATATATATATATATATATATATATATATATATATATATATAAGGTAATATATTTCTCTTATGAGAATTTCTATATCTAGTAAGTGTAATCAATATCTCTTTAACAATTTGAATTTAAGTAGATTTTACCCTAACTTATGAAATATTAATTTAAATAGTTTTGGATTACTTACATATCCAAAATCCAAAATAGATTAAATCAAAAACATGTATAGGGTTTGGGTTTGAACTAGATATGTACATCATGGTAAGAATCATGTTTGCTAAGTTCATCTATATGTTACCAATTTTCACGTGCACAAGGTTTTTAATACTATTTTTTTAATCAATGATACATTGCCTCTTTCTTAATGTCCCTATACCTTTGGTTTTCAATTTTTCTAGGAATAATGTGTAGAATTGATTTTATTACTTTTTGACCCAAATTGTTAAAAAAATAAACAAATATTTATAGAGTTAATAAATTATAAAAGTGACATTGTAAACTACATATCCTACACACTTTAAATCAAAACTGCACATAATTATATAAATATGGAGAAAGAATAAATTGAGTGAGTGTTTTGAATCTCATATTCTATAGAAACGATTAATTCAAATATATGCATGCTAATACCATATTTTGGCATAATGAGAACGTTGAGTGACCAAGAACTACAAATTTATCACAAATGTGCAAAATATGACTCAATGAATATCAACTTAAATTATACAGAAATATATATTATGGTTAGCTCAAGATTTCATATTTGATGTTGTTTCTCTATGTTTTAATTACTCTCTTAATGGATTGACATGACCTTATATATAAAATCTAATCTAGGAAAAGTCATAAATGTTAGCTGACTTTATAATTCACAAGGTATGAGGTTAAAGGTGCATAATAAATGAAAATGAGTAGATGCTCTCACAATGATTAAATATATAGACATACATAGGATGTGTGTATTTAGTAGATAGATCCACATAGAGTGTGGGTTTGACCTAGAGATGATCAAGGATTTTATAAGCATATTTTGATAACAGATGATGCATAATCCAATGATGCTAATGGATAATTTGTAATAAGTATAAGACAATGTGTTTTTTATCAATGAATAATTGGGAAACTTAATCGGACTAAATTTGACAATGGAACATGTCAATTTGTATAAGTTTTTTAAATATGAATATTAGTAATAAGATATTAGAAGAAAGAGTCTTGTGCCAAATTTAGGTGTCTAAACATTTATGTTAGGTCTAGAGTCTATTTTAAATTCATATTCAAATCAAACATACCATCATTATTAGATTTGGACCTAGTGTTGCAATTAAAGACACATTTAGTGATGAATTTAAAATAATTTTTAGTAATGGAGTTATGTTTCGTTTAAAGAGACTTTTAAAGTGACCAAATGACATTAGCGAAGTCACCTAGGAAAATTTACCAAATTCATGCAAGTGACATTAGAGAAATCATTCAGTGAGTTTAATAAAGTCACCCAGACAATACTAGCAAAGTCATACATGAAACATTAATGATGCCACCTAGTTGACATTAGTAGGTTATGATGAGAGGACTTTAATACTAAATTTAAGCTGTGTCTAGGTCAATGTTGTATTTATGTAATTTAAATTCGATATTATAAACAAATTAAATACATATATAAAATTAGGAATGATATTTCACCTTCTAAACTTAATTATTTCCTAAATTGAAAGAGATTTTAATTATGACTTAAAACAGTGTAAATAATGTAATGCAATGATGATATTGAATTATAATTTTTTCTTTAAAAACATATTATATTCAAATAATTGTTTGTAATATCCTCATAATATAATTTATCGAAATAGATAGTTTGAACAGGGTAGGGGCTCTAGCCTGGTTGGCTAAGTATTTTTGCTGTGGCTCTGCTGGTCTCATGTTCTAATCTCCCCCATCCCGTGGTACCGGTATTAAGCGTGTCTAGCCAATGCCTCCAGTCACGTTAAAAATTTTACCAGGCTTTTAAAAAAAAAAAAGAAAAAAAAAAAGAAAAAAAAAAAGGAAAAAAAAAAAGAAGATAGTTTGAACAACATACCCTTGAAATATAATTCTTGTAAAATATTATTAAATTGATCTAAAAATACAAACATATTAATAACATTGCAAAATAACAATACTATGATTTTAATTTGATAATATGGATAAAGTATAGTAATATAGACACTAATTTAACAAGAAATTTATTCAAAAAAGTTATGATTCTACTTCGAACATGGTGCTAGTTACAACCTACATGCCGATCACTAAAACAATTGTGAAAAATACAATTGAAGATTATCATCGAGTCTTTACTTTTGAGAAAAATAAAAAAGTTGGTGGGATTGTTTCAATTAGTGGAATTTAGTATTATGGCACCTCAGAGATGATTACTTGAATGAAATAGGAAAACTCAATTACCTTCAATAAAATCAGGCTCTACAGATCACGACAAAATTTTAACATTAATGGAAGAGCATTTATAAAAAATAGTGTACAAGAAATATATCATGTTGATAATAAAACATTAGAAAATGAGTTTTTAATATATAACACGGAGTCAATACATCGATATGAAATTTTAAATTCCCCTAATCCCTAAATATGCAACATTCAATATGAGAAAATTTTATAAATACAGTATTCTATATACATAATTGTAAAAAACAAAATGAATTTTAGAATTTTAAAGATATTATATATTTATATAAAACAGATTATTTAGAACAAATATAATAATGAATTTATAATAAAATATATATTTACTAGTTGATATGAATATAAAAAATATTATACTATCCCAATAACCTTACAAGCCCATATACAAAATAAGCTTTTTATAAAAAAATTGGAAGGAAAATTATTTCACAATGAATCTCAATAGAAAGGGAAACATTTAAGCAAATGATTATTTATATACATATGGTAATTTTCAAATACCTTTCCATGTACACTAGTTTAATGTAATCTTATATTTACAAGTTAATTTTTATTATTACTAATAAACAAAAGGTTTTTTTTAACCAAGGGCCCAACCATGTACATGAAACTGAAAAAGAAAGCGGGCCTCGAAACCAATATATGACAAGGATATACAACCAGAGTGCCTCCATACAACTAAACAACTAAAAGGCCTAATGCAGCCACAAAACAAACAAAATGTAGCATAAAAAAGGCCTCACATGTTAGGTTTATCAACAAGTATTGCTGCCATTTCTACTACCATGATACTAGCACTAAAACTACTAATTCTCTATTAAAAGATTTTACTTATTAGATCTGAGAGACATAGTTATGAGTTTGAAGCCTTATTTATATTATTTTCGCTTTCTGTTCCTCATTGCTTTCCATTCTCCTCACTCCTCGAGATTTGAGAATATGGGGATCGATATTTCCAATGGTTCTGTCCAACCGTTTCCTACTGAATGTGTCCGAGCTGAAGATTTTGGACTATTTTCAGCATTAACATTTGTTTTTAGCAAAGCAAAATCAACATCTTTTGCCACTCCATGAGCACAACATTCTTCAATTTTCTAGATCTGCTCCATGGCATCTAATGGTGATTGTAGAGCTAAATCTGGTCCTTCACTTTCTCTGCCATTATCATTCACAGCTTTAACCGTTATGTGTTCAATCCTTGCTTCCTTCCACCGCGAATAAAGTTTTTTGAAGTTGTGATCTGGACAAGCATTTAGTAGATGCCCTGATTTGAAACATCTATGACACCTAGAAGGGATTCCTTGAAAACCCAAGGGTTGAATCCAAGTTTTTCCCTGACCTTCAGTTCCAGCTGAGCAGGCAAATCCTTAGTAATATCAATATATATCAATATACGGACGTATGTGGAGTGCCCCCATTTATCAGTTGAATCGTCAGTTGTCCAAATTTTCACAATGGTATTCCCTATGGCACTAAACTCCAAATCATCCCAAAAATAAGGGACTTTTGAAAGCCTAATTCTTATCGTTTTGAAGTTGAAATTTTTAGTCTGGGCGTTGAAATCCAGGTGCGAAGGTTTGAAGTTGTGGTTGTGCCAATCCAAAATAGAGTCCTTAAATACAGCCTCTTTATCATTTACTAAATCAAAAATCAAAATAAAAAATCATCTAGAGCAGAGGCAAATGTCTAGGTTACCTTCAACTAGATGTTACTATCATATTGAGATCCGATTATTTAGTGTAGGCAGAGTCGCCCATAAACCGTCGAATTTGCATATCAATCTTCGAAAGGAAATCCATACTTCCCTCTCACATATGACCTCCAGCTCATTCGAATTTGCATATAAACCTTCGAAAGGAAATCCATACTTCCCTCTCAAATATGACCTTCAGCTCTTTCTAATTGAACATAACAGTAGGTGTATCCTTCGCAGGCGCTATAGAAAAGCCCTGTTTTCTATCCCCGACAGCCTTAATTAATGTGGGGGTGCCGTTCCAACACAGACCGTCCCCCTAATTTCCACCCTACTCCTTTCAAATCTCCGGCTTTGGGTTGTGTCCAAGCATCTATCCATTTACAAGTTAATTGATCTGAGATATAAAATATCAATTTTATAGCTATAATCCCATGAAATTATTAACCATTGAAAAACTAACTACGAGTTGAAAAATCCTTGCATGGTCAGTGGAACCTTTACCTTCATATAATAATTTATTATTGCTTTATATCATTGCAAACACAACATTTAATAGTATCAACACAAACCCTTAAAAAAAAAGAAAATCACATTAAAAAATCATGGTGGAAATATAAAAAAAATCTTTGAAAATTAAGTTTTTACAAAAAAAAATCATTTAATTTTCTGTTTCCAATCTTTTTTGAATTCAACTATATAATATTTTATTACAATTAATATCCACTTTTAATCTTCTAAGACGTCCTCCATCATAGTTCCCCGCATTA
>JARHVA010004449.1:1500000-1555000 GCA_037957365.1 Torreya grandis
TCGGTTTCCTTCTGCGCTCTCCTGACCGACGTTGGTTGTGGCCTGCCGATGCCGGTGACTGTGAAGCTGTGAAAACCTCATGTTTTTCTTAGGTGAAGCTTTTAGCTCCACACCCTAACAATCTCCCACTTGGAGATAAAGAGCTGCACTTGTACCCATACCAGTACTCTGTCTAATCTACATCCTGGCTTGTATTCCTCTCCAAGCTCCCACTTGAAGACAACCCACCACACTCCTTGTAGTGCTACACTTGTGTCTGAATTTCTCCATTCTTCTGCCTTGCTATACTCCCACTCAAATAGCAACCCCTGTGAGTAACCTATAATCAACAACACTTAACAGATCTGAACCACCTGTTAGTCAAGCTCTCTATGAGAATGTCTAACCTCGCTCTGATACCATTTGATAGGACCAAATTTTCCCAAAGTTTTGACACAACTTGTCAGATTTAAGAGCACACATGATTACCAATGTATAAGCAACTTAAACATGCAAAAATACCTAGAAGAACAAATAACTATCAATGAGAAATAACACATAATATGAGGCAAGACATAATAGTATTCAACTCATTACAAAGGAAATTACAATAAAGAGATCACACTCTTCTCCACCTCTGTGAGGCTTCCTCCTCAAGGGCTCCAAGTAATCTTCCCACCTGAGTAATCTTCTTTCATAGGTCACAACACATAGCTAACACAAGTTGTTGCTCACCTCATTGTACATCTAGTATAATCAAGTACGAACTGGTACTCCAAGTAGATCTCACCATGATCTTGCTCCTGATGTATTGCTGTCACCTTGGATCTTGCTCCCCTGCCAATCTCCGTTTGACCCTCGCATTCACGCACCCTAGCAGACCAACCTTGATCTTACTTATCACATGTAGATCTCCTCCATGATCCTACAACACCCTGCATATCAAACCTGATATTACATACATGGGGAATCCTACTTGATTCCACCATGGGAAGAACTCTCTGAGCTCCACACTTGGGTTCTACAAGTTCTACACTTAATAATACATCCCATGAGTCTATTATATAGATCTCATGCATACACTTAATTTAGACGGGTGGCTCAAAGACTCGAACTGGTCTTTATCATGCAAACAATGCGTTCACTTAACTGACTGTTCGTCAATAGTAGTTCTGATCGCCACATGCAACTGACATCTGTCCCTACCTGACTGGAGGTGATTGACGCTAGATGATCTACTGCTGATGCTGGTTTCCTTCTGCGCTCCACTGACCGATGTTGGTTGTGGCCTACCGACGCTAGAGACTGTTAAGCTGCGAAAACCTCCTGTTTGCCTTAGGTGAAGCTTTCAGCTCCACATCCTAACATTCATTTGCTTTTTTCCTCTAAAAGTTAGAAAACAAATTTATGAGGCTCTAATTTTGTATGCATTTTAAGATAGCAGACTTGAAGGGTTGTAATCCCATCTTTAGAAAATGAAGTCTCTCTCTTCTATTTTACACATCAAAAATATTTTATCTTTACAACACCATTACAATCTTTTACATCATAAGACATAAAAATCTTGTTTTCCATTTGGACTTAAATGTTCTTTTTTATTTCTTTGATGCGTGTTCTTCTTCTCAAATTTGTTCTCCATCTGATTCATAGTTTTCTTCATGTAGATGAGCATCAAAGTATTTATTTTTAGACTGATTTTATTGATTAGAATTTTGAAGGATATGAAATGCATCAGCAAGTGATAGTTGTCTTTTATCCTTCTTAGAATGACCAATAGAAGCTATTTTATCTCAATTTATACCTACTCAATGACAAATTTAAAATAAAAATTAAATGTATAAAATTAATTTATACCTACTAAATGTTATTTTTCTAGAAGTGTCGAGTATAAGCTTTATATATATATATATATATATATATATATATATATATATATATATATATATATATATATATATATGAAATTGATGAGCCTAAAATATGGCTCATTATTGACATGGAATTTTCTTCATTTCATCTATCTAAGGATACAATCTTATGAAAGTTATATACCTTTAACTAACTATTACATGGAAAATAGCTACATTATCTCATTGATGTTAAACCAAAGGTTGAGTTATCATTTTGTCATTTATACCTAACAAGTAGCATGTTTTAGTGATTTGATTTTGAAGAATACACATTAAGGATGGCATAAATATCATTTTGGAGAAGTTTCAATTTTGACCTTAGTTTTTTGAAGCTATAGAATCAACCAGACCAAGATCTATGAACTCTACCAGTCCAGATCTATGAACTCTACGTGTCTAGGATCTATGAACTCTGCTAGTCCAAAATATATCGACTTTACAAAATCCAAAATATAAGAAGTAAAATATTTTATAGATGATCTGAAAAGGAATATTACTCTAGCTAGACTCACATGAATGAAATACTTACCTCCTATTTTGAAGGATTCAATCTTGATATATTTTTTATATATTTGGACCTTAAAAGTATTATAAGGATAGTATAACTATCTTATTGAAAAAAATAAACTTTTTAGGATCTTGATCAATCTAAATATCCTATTTTGAGAATGAATGGATTGACTAAGAAGTCCTATTCTTTTGCATACTATTTTTAGTCTAATTGTATTAGCATAAATATCTAAATCTTGTCTGAAAGGGAGATGAATAACTATTACACTCAGAATTTTTGATATATTGTAGTTGGTTTAGCTTTATATTAATTAATGCAATATTATTCCATCTTTCAGTACTGAGTAAACTTTATTCTTGACTCTAAGAAGATCAAGGACCCACTCTTCTTGAAACTATGAATTTTTGTATGGTATTTATGTTTATGCTGAACTATTTTTAAATGACTAGATAATTAGAATATCTTAAATAGTTACAAATATTACTAATTCAAATTCAAATATTTACGTTTCAATAGCTATCTTCTTTCAAAACAAGTATGACTTAGTCTTAGAGTTTTTTTTATTTACTGCACATGAGTTAGTTATCTTAGAATTATCGCTCTAACTGAGTGTTTACATTTATAAACAAGTGTGAATTAGATAGATTTACATTTCCATGTAAGTGTGAGTTAGATAGATTTACATTTCTAAGTAAGTGTGAAGTAGATTAAGGGTATTTTAATTTCAAGCAAATAAATGAATTTGTTATTGTAATGGCTAGACTCTTCTTTTAAAAAGCGTGTGAAGCAATTAGCATAAAAAAAAAATCATTGGTAAAAGTTAGATTAGAATAATCAAAATCTCTCTGAGACCAACTTATAGATCTACCACCATAAACCTTACTGTAGATAGCTTTGGACACAGAATCTGATTTGATAGATATCAATCTAAAAGATTGATTAAAGAAAAGGTTAAACAACACTCATTAGAAACTATATATATATATATATATATATATATATATATATATATATATATATATATATATATATATATATATATATATATATATATATATATAGTAATTCAAAGGGAGATTGGTCTATAAAAAATAAATAATACAATTCATTTATTGTTTTTGTAAATATGTAAGGCAAAGTGTATACTCTGTAATACTCATTACATCAACTTAGATAGGTTAGGATGGGTAATTAGGTTTATATTTGACCACTAATACATATATGACCCAGGACACACATGTTAAAAATGGTGTGACAAGAAGTGCATAATAATTATTAAAATGACAAAATAAGGGTAAGCTTTACAATTTTATAATCTACAGACTGTAGTATGTACACAAAATAGTTTACATGCATTTCACTATTCACATATATTTCACCATGCATCACATTGTACACATAATAATTTATATTGTTTCACACACACACACACACACACACACACACACACACACACACACACACACACACACACACACACACACACACACACACACACACGTGTGTGTGTGTGTGTGTGTGTGTGTGTGTGTGTGTGTGTGTGTGTGTGTGTGTGTGTGTGTGTGTGTGTGTGTGCGGGCGTACACACACACACACACACAGATATATATATATATATATATATATATATATATATATATATATATATATATATATATATATAAGACTAATTCTTAGTGAGATTGGTAAATTGGTAATTACAATAAGTAGTTTTATATATATATATATATATATATATATATATATATATATATATATATATATATATATATATATATATATATATATATATATATATATATATATATATATATATATATATATATATATATATTCACTACAAACTAGTAATATAAAAATGAAAAAAATATATTTTCAAGCTTTAAATGAGGGGGAGGAGGGTAGGGGGAAAGACAGATAATCTCATTTAATAAGTTTAGGTTGCACTATTTAGAAATGGTATTTCCTACTAGGGAACATTTGGTCATAATATTAAGTGGATGTCCCAACACATACCTACTAGAGCACTTGAGCCATTTACTACCATGGTCAAATTTCATGCTTCCACAAGGGGTAAAGTGGTTGTGCATGAATCTAAATACATGATATGTAGGTGGAGGGGAACACATTATACTAATCATTTAAAGATGGATACCTCAAACTATTAAATAAATGGATTGTGAAGATTCAAAATCAAAAAAAGAAATTTATTTTTTAGATCAAATGATACCTATCATTTTGATCAAAAGGCATATATTTGAAGGCTTTAAATGTGGAGACATGTTAGCAGACATTAATTTTAAATGATGATTATATCATTAGGGAAAGTACAAAACAATTTGATGTTAATAGGTTAGATTTTTATAAGATAGAGATTACGTACTTCTTAGAATCCTAACCCCATTTTAGAGTGAAGATTTGGGTGGATAATATCTATAAAATGGTTTTTGAGACACATATACCTCACTATTAGGTGAGATTCTTCAGTTCTTTTCATCAAAAATTCCACAATCACACCCTTCAACTTAGGGGAGAGAATAAATTTGTAAAATCATCTTTTTCTCTTCTCCAACACAGCTTTCATAATTTGACTCAAGATCCAATAACATAGAAACAAACAAGAAAAAAATCCTCTAAAAGATTGTAAATCATGAATGGTAGAATCTTAGCATTTTATTATTAACTGAATTACTAAGAAAGATGTGTTATGCTTTACATAAATATGATAGTTTCAAGGTCAATTGATCAAACTGATAGATCCTAAAGTATATTCAAAAATATGTATGTATTCTAGTTACCCGAAACAAAAAAGAAATCAATTCCTAGATACCCAAATCAATTATATATACCCGAAGTTCCTACCCCAAAAAAATAATTCACCCCCAATTCGAAAAAAGTACTTACATAATATCTATATACCCAAAAACCCAAAATTTGAATCATATTTTATGCCATAAATAAAATTAAAAAAAACACTGAAATCAATTTTAGATACCCTAAACAAAATCATGAAAATACCTAGATTAAATCCACATATCCAAAGTAAAAAAAAAAGTGAAAATGTCAAAATTCAAGAAAAAATCAAGAATACCCACCTAGTTTGAAGAAGATAGACAATCCAAAATCAAAGGTTTTGAGTGGGCTATCCTCATGGTTACTGGAAAAGAGAAAAAAATTGGCTTCAACTCTTTATGCATAACACCCAAAGAATGGTAGGCTCTGACTATCCATAACCCTAATAATAACATTGATCAAATGCATTGTCTTTCTCTTACTGTAATGTCCCTACTTAGGGTCCAAATTAGAAATAAAGGATTGTGCCATAACCACTACCAACCATTAAAATTTGACTGATGATATATTTCCAACCAAGAACCCCACTCCCAGTCTTAAATTATGAGATAGCCTACACAAGGCTCTTCCTAAGAATGTGAAAGTCAGAAACTTCAGTAATGATGAAAATCTTGGAAAAGGACTGAGAGTGAGGAGGCTTCAAGAATGAAAATTGAAGGCATTTATAATTATAGCCATAATTAATAGAGGTACCATGTCTACCATTATTAATTGGCATTTACTACCACTACCTACAGGTCACACTCACACTTAACTCCTTACCCCTACCATGTGCCATCAAGGTTCAGCCATGCCAAGTTCCAAACTTCCAAGTGAAGCCTTACCAATTTGCCTTAATGTGTTTCCTATGGCTATAAGTGTAACCTTGCAATAATTACCAAATTAATTAAATTTAATGTTGAATTTATTAAATCTCTACTGATCCAGCCTCCACTCAAAGTTTAATCTTTGAACTACTTCCATGTCACACGTCGACTCTTAGCCTCCAACTCTCAGAGAGTGTGTTAACTTGAGAAGTGTGAGTCATTGAGTGACGTGTCATTTCTCATGAATCATTATCATTGCTAGCTGGTTCACAAGTGCCATATAGACTAGTAGCTAGACCTAGTGATCGACATTTTCAAAGCCAACCAACAGCTAAATTTAAACTGATCATACCATGTCAAAGGGCTTCAAACCTATCTTATAAGGATTAAAAATAAATGATTGTAGAAAAATTTCCAAACATAAAAATCATGTGATAATGAAAAAGGGCTCAATGATTTTTAAAATGATTATAAAGGGTTGGCTTTGAAAATGTTCATCACTAGGTCCACCTACCAACGTACATGGCACTGGTAGACCAGTTGGCAGTGATCACATTCATGACACATGACTCATCACTCAATGACACACATTTGTCAAGTTATCACACTCTCTGAGAGTTGGAGGATGGGAGTCAATGCATGATGTGGGAGTATTTCAATGTTTGAACTTCAAGTGGAGGCTAGAGAAGTGGAGCTTTAACGCATTCAACATTAAATTTAATGAAATTGGCTATTGCTGTAAGGTTGCACTTGCAGCCGTAAGTAACACATTAAGGAAAATTAATAAGGTTCCACTTGGAGGTTTGGAACTTGGCATGGTTGAATCCTGATGGCACATGATAGGGTTAAGGGTTGATTATGAGTTTGAGTGTGAGTAGTGGGTAGCAACATCAAATGCTAATTAATAATGGAAAATGCAATACCTCTATTACCTATGGTTGTAAGTGTAGATGCCTCTGAGTCTGATTCCCAAAGACTCTTCACTCTTAGCCCTTCTCTAATATTTTCATCATCACCATGTTTCTAGTTCTTGTGGCAAAGGACAAGCCCAGACTCCTAGTCCCACCTTGGCATTCTTAGGAAGAGCCCTACATAGGCTATCTCATAATTAAAGACTAGGAGTTGGGTTCCTATTTGGAAATTTATCACTAGTCAAATTTGAAGGGCTGGCAGTGGTTGTGGCACTGGCCTTCATTTCAAATTTCGACCTTAAGTGGTGGCATTACAACAAGAGAAAAATAGTGCATTTGATCAAGGTTATTGTTGGGGTTGTGGAGAGTCAGAGACTTGTCATTCTTTGGGTGTTATGCATAAGGACTTTAAGACCAAAAATTTTCACTTTTTCAATAATCACAAGGATATCCCAATCAAGACTTTTGATTTTGGATTGTCTATCTTCTTCAAACTAGGTGGGTTTTCTTTCTTGCTCTTTTTCTTGAATTTTCACATTTTATATTCTTTTTTGACTTTGGATATATGGATTTAATCTTGGTATTTTCATGATTTTGTTCAGGGAATCTAAAATTGGTTTTGTTACTTTTTAAATTTTATTTAGGGCATCAAATATGATTCAAATTTTGGGTATTTGGGTATTTGGATATTATGTAAGTAGTTGTTTAGAATTGGGGCTGAATTAACATTTTGCGGTTGGAACTTGGGGTATCTAGAATTGATTTGGGTATATGGGAATTGATTTATTTTTCATTTTGGGTAACTAGAATACATACATATTTTTGAATATAATTTAGGATTTGTTGATTTGATCAATTGACCTCAAAACTATCAGACTTCTGTAGAGTAGAACTCATCTTTCTTGGTAACTTAGTTAATATTAAAATTATAAACTTCTAACATTCCTGATTTACAATTCTTTGAAGGAAATTTTTATTGTTTTTTCTGTGTTATTGGATATTGAGTAAAATTATGAAATATGTGCTAGAGAAGAGAAAAATGTGGTCTTATAAATTTCTTCTCTCCCCTAAGTTGAAGGGTGTGACAAATTAATTTTTGATGAAAAGAACTGAGGAATCTCACTTAGAAGTAAGGCCCATGTGTCTTAGAAACTATTTTCTAAATAGTATCCACCCAAATATTTGCTCTAAAAGGGGGTTTAGATTCTAGGAAGTAGGTAGTCTCTATCCTATAAAAATTGAACCTGTTAACATCAAATTGTTTTGTACTTTCCTTAATGACATAATCATCATTTAATGTTAATGTCTGTTAACTTGTCTCCTCCTTTTGAGCTTTCAACTATATGTATTCTGAGCAAAATGATAAATGTCATTTGATCTAAAAAATAAATTGCCTTTTTCAATTTTGAATCCTCACAATCCATTTATTTAATAGTTTGAAGTGTCTAGATTTAAATGATAAGTATAATGTGTGCCCCTTCACCTGCATGTTATGAATTTAGATTCATTCACAACCACTTTACCCCTTATGGAAGAATAAAATTTGACCATGGTACTAAATTGCTCAAGTGATCTATTGGGTGTGTGGTGGGACATCCACTTATTATCTTAACCAGATGTTCTGTAGTAGGAAAAACCATTTCTAAATAGTACTACTTGAACTTATTAAATGAGATTATATGTATTTCCCCCTTTCCCCTTCCCCCCATCCATGTAAAGATTCAAAATATATATTTTTTATTTTTATATATATTTATATTACTAATTTGCAGTATATATATATATATATATATATATATATATATATATATAGTTTCATTTTAATGAGACCAACCTATGTCAGGTCTCAGTGTAAATTAGTGTAATAAATATATAAAACTACTTAATGTAATTACCAATTTACAAATCTCATAGAGAATTAGTCTTATAAATATATATAAAAATGAAACAATATAAATTATTCTGTGTAAAGTGTGATGTGTGTACTAAGTGATGCATGGTGAAATGTATGTGAACAGTGAAATGCATGTAAACTATTTTGTGTACACATTGTAGTCTGTAGATTATAAATTTTTAAAGCTTACCCTTCATTTGTCATTTTAATAATGATTATGCACTTCTTGTCACACCATTTGTAACTTGTGTGTTATGGTTCATATATATATTAGTGGTCAAATTTAAACCTAGTTACCCATCCTATCCCATCTAAGTTGATGTAATGAGTATTACAGAGTATACAGTTTGTCTTACAAATTTATAAAAAAATATAAATGAATTGTATTATTTATTTTTTATAAACCAATGTCCCTTTTAATTAGTATTATATATATATATATATATATATATATATATATATATATATATATGTATATTATTAAATTACACACACACACACACACACACACACACACACACACACACACACACACACACACACACAGTGTTTCTGATGAGTGTCATTTAATCAATCTTTTAGAGTAATGTTTACCAAACCAGGACCGGTGTCCAAAGCTATTTGTAATAAGTTTTATGGTGCTAGATCTAAAAGTTAGTCTTGGGGGGATTTTGATGATTCTAATCTAATTTTTACCAATGAAAAAAAAATTCTAGGCCAATTGCTTCACACACTTGCTGAAAGAGGAGCTTAACCATTACACTAACTATTTCAATCCTTTGATTGAAATTAAAGCACCCTTAATATAATTCACACTTGCTCAAAAATGTTTATCTATCTAAGTCACACTCGCATGGAAATATAAATCTATCTAATTCACACTTGCTTGAAAATGTAAACACTCATCTGGAGAGATAATTCTAAGATAAAAACTCCTGTGCAGTAAATCAAAAGAAATACTAAGACTAAGTCACACTTGTTTTGAAAGAAGACAGCTGTTGTTATATAAATATTTGAATTTGAATTACTAATATTTGCATGTATTTAATATATTTTGATTATCTAGTAATGCAAAATTAATTCAACATAAATATAAATATTGTACAAAAATTCTTGGTTCCAAAGAGAGTGGGCCCTTACTCTTCTTAGAGTTAGGAATGAAGTTTACTTACTACTAAATGCTGGAATGGTATTGCATTAAACAATAGAAACCTAAAACATTTATAGTATATCCAAATATTTGAGTGTAATATTTATTCATCTCCTTTTCAGATAAAAGATTTACATATTTATGCTAATACAATATTACTAAAAATAGTATGTAGTAAAATAGGACTTTTTAGTCAATCCATTCATCCACAAAATAGAAGATTTGGATTGATCAAGATCCCAAAAAATCTATTTGTCTTCGTAAGATAATTATACTATCCCTATAATAGTTTTTAGCTCCAAATATATAGAAAAATATCAAGATTAAATCCTTAAAAATAGGAGGCAAGTATTTCATTGATGTGATTTCAGCTAGAATAATCTTCCTCTTCAGATTATCTACAAAATCTTTTGTTTCTCAAAATTTGAATCTATAGAGTCCATAGATTTTGGACTATTAAGGTTTATAGATCCTAGACTAGCAGAGTCCATAGATCATAGATTGGTAGAGTTCATAGATCCTAGACTAGTAGAGTCCATAGATCCTAGACTGGATGAGTCTGTAGCATCTAGAAATTGAGATCAAAACTAAAAATTCTCCAAAATATTATTTCTTCGATCATTCCTATGTATTCTTCAAAACCAAAACTCTAAAACATACTACTTGTTAGGTATAAATGACAAAATGGTAATTCAACCTTTCATTTAATAGAAATGAGATAAAGTGCCATTTTCCATGCAATAGTTAGATAAAGATCTATGATTTGCATAAGATTATATCCTTAGAGAGATGAAATCAAGGAAATTCTACGTCAATAAAGAGCCATATTTTAGGCTCATCAATTTTATTTTTATATATTTTTGTAATACTAATTCAAAGTGAGATTGGAATTTTATTTCTTTTTTATATCTATTTATAAGTCTAATTAAAAGTGAGATTGAAATTTAGTATCCCTAACTTCTAAGAGCCCACAATTAGCACTTCTAGAAGAATAACATTGAGTAGGTATAAATTAATTTTATACATTTAATTTTTGATTTAAATTTAATATTGACTAGGTATAAATTGGGAGAAAGTGGCTTCTATTGATTATCCGAAGAAGGATAAAAGACAACTATCACTTGTTGATGCCTTTCATATTCTTTAAGATTCTAATCAATAATTCTGGTCTAGAAATGAAGACTTTGATGTTCATCTATATGAAGAAAACTATGAATGAGATAAAGAATCGATTCAAGAAGAGGAACAAGCATCAAAGAAATAAAAAATAACATTCAAGTACAAATAGAAAACAAGATTTCTATGGGATTATGTTTTAAAATATTGCAATGGTTTTGAAAGCATAAAATGTTCATGGTGTGTAAAGTATAATAAAGAGACTCCATTCGCTAAAGATGGGAGAACTACACTTCAAGTCAGTGATTTCAAAATGCATGTAGAATTAGAGCCTCATAATTTGTTTTATAACATTCAAAGGGAGCAAGTAAATGAAGTAATATTCTATTAACCAAACATGTATAACTAACGGTAGATGCAATGAAAGAGAGAATCATATCTGTGATAGAAAATATTTATTTTTTTCCATATATGATTTATTTTTATAAGTCTATTAGCTATTTTACAACTTAAATAGGTATAAAGGCACTCTACACATACCTCTAATAGATTAATACTCTACATATACAAATACCACATCTAAAAAAGAGTTTCTACAAGATTCAAAGAAAGTATATTCATGAAATCTTTTTTTCTAAGATTTGTCAAGATGCTCCTTAATAAATATATATGCATTGCATAGCTAATTGATAAGCATTAACAACAAATGATGCTTCATCTTATCTTTTGGAGCCACAATTTATTTATGACTTGAAAAATCTACTAAAAGACATGGAGCATTAAGAAATGTAATGGAGTCATTTAAAATTAGTTGGCTAGAAGTGTTGAAAATTCATCAAATTAGGTGGCTCTCTAGAAGAAAGGTCATGGAAAGGCTTCTCAAACTCATTCCTATATTTTTGACAGAATGGGAGTTAGAGGATAAAAAAATGTATGATTTGGAAAGAATTTATCAAGTATAATTTTGCATCTATTTACTTGCAGACGTATTTATTGAGTAAAATAAATTAAATACAATGTTTCAAGATGACCATGTTGACATTACTTCCATTAACACTGCTTTAGATATTACTATTGGAATGATTCATAGGATATTTCAAAGAGACATATTTGGGGTAAATAAAATACAGATTTCATCTTTTTTAAATAGAGCACAAGGAGGAACTCCTAATTTTTTAGAGGGATTAGGTACAATACATATGCATCCATTAAGATTTGAGAGCTTGCATAAATCACAAAGATCAAGGACACTAGATGATTTCATTGAATTGAGAAAAAAATAATAATGAAGGTTATTTATTCTCTAGATGTAAGGTTCACATATTTAATGATATTTAATGCTACTAAGTTTTTAAATCTTTGTAATTATTATGATGAGGTGGATGATAGAGACCATCAAACAAAAATATGGTTAACATGTTTATATAAAAAATTTAGTGTTGGGAACTTGCCTATTGTAAATACTATCAAGTGTTTAGGTGAGATGGATGAATTTGTTTGTACTACTTATAAATCACATCGAAAAAAACATATTTTTGAAGCATGTGATCTTTGTCGAGTTAAACCTGAAAGGTTTGAAGGGTTTCCATGTTAAATGTAGCTATGACAAGCTATTCTTGTTACTCCAATGAGTACTATATGTTGACCAATTTTGCCCTTAGGCAAAATTTTGGTCAACTTCTCCCCTGTTGTTTAAGGCCAATTCATTTCGGGTTCAGCAGGATCAATGAATTCAGTTCATAGCCGAGTTCAATGGTTCAAAGGTGAAAAGTTCATCGGCTTTGGTTCAAAGGCTCATCGGCATGCTTGGTTGAACCATTGAATCGTATAACCATTTTGGTTCAACAGGTTCAGTTGAAGGAGGCCGCAGTTCAAAGGAAAAGACCCCATGACTTTTGACAAGGATGGTGACGCCCCATAGGCTGTCAATTTTAATGCAATAAACTAGCCATTTATTTTTTGAACTTTTTGAGCGTCAAGCATGGAAAAGCCTAAGGAATGCAATGACCAGCCAAGAGATCACCTCCTAGGGCTAAAAGAGTGAGAAAGACAAAACTGAGAAAAGACAAATCACAGATGACAAGTAAGAAGAAATGATATGGTGCAGAGGTGACAAGGTGGTTCAAGTGACAAAGTGCAGGTGATTTATTGTCTAATAGTCCCCAAATGGCACAAATAGCAAGTAACACAGCCCGTGCATTTAAAAGGGGACAAATTTTAGTCTGTTGGCAGAAAAGAGGCACGATCCAAGCTTCCACATTAAAGCTCAAATGCCAAAGTCAAATTTGGTGATTATACAGCATGATTCCAATAGGCTTCTTCTAGAATGATGACAACGCAACAATGTTTTCCTCTTTCCAATGGAACACAATAGGCCAACTTGTCAAAAAAAAAAGTGCCAAGTTTCTTTCTCCTTTCTTCTATATATTGTAACTTCTCATTTTTGAGAAGGGTTAGATCTTCCACATTTTGTTAAGGCGTAGCCCTAGAAAAATTTCACCTGAATCAAATAAAATGCAATTTTACCTCCATTTGGATAGATATTGCTGAGTGTGCCTTGAGTGTTTTGTCTGTGTCTAGTCATTGTTTCTTGATACTCTCACAAGTTCAACACCAGTAGATCTGTTGTCTACAAGGCACCATTTTTGCTACTGAATGGAGTAGAGCTAAAATTTGAGAAGATAAAAATAGAAGGAGTTATAGTGTGCATTTCACAGTGTCTCAGTGATTTTTTGTTTCCTATGTTTTTATGAAAGCCTCCCTGCTAGTCTTTTGCAGCCTGGTCCTTTTTCCAAGTGTGTAGTGTATGTATGTATTTGTCTGATTCTGAGAGTGGATGTGTGAAGGTCAACTTATTTTGGTGCATCACCTCTTTTAGAGTAGGTTTGTTTTTCCTACATCTCTCTCCCTTTTCATTCCCCCTTTTATTTCATATATATATATATATATATATATATATATATATATATATATATATATATATATATATATATATATATATATATATATATCTGTGTGTGTGTGTTTTGCACTTGCTGGAATAAACACGATGCATCAAAGGGAGCTAGCTCTTATCTAGAGACTCTCCTCTCTAGTTTCACCATCACACAGGTGAGAGAGGAGTTTCCATTGTTGTGTGAAGAAGGTAGGAGCTCGGCCTCCTGCCAAGGGTGCAATCTCTTGCGTCAATAGTTTCTAGCATGCCTGATGGGACCAATTGGGACAAGTTTTGTCCAAAGAGTTGATGAATTTTTAGTGTGTTCTTCAATGAACCAGCCTTTGGAGGTTTTGGAATCAACACCAGTGGTGACTCCAAGTTGAATTTGTTGGTTAAGCAGCCTGGTGCCATCATATATCTACTTTATTTATGTATAATCCCTTTGCAAAAAAGCATGGGCCTTATATTCCTTCTTATTACCATGATCAAACTCAACCTCTTTATGGCATCCCCTCAAGTAGCTCTCCTAGTTGCCCTACAATGAAAAGAGAGGTGGCACTGGAGTTTGAGAGGCAAATAATGGAGATCAACAGATAGGAGGAGTAGTACAGATATCAGCAGGAGCTGATGTATAAAGATGAGTGTTTGTTTAGGCAAGCACAGGCTTCACAATCCATGGAGGAGGAAACAAAATGGAGAAATCCATTTGTCCAAGGTAGTCAGCCTTGTGCACCCCTTCCTAATTTGAACAAAGCACCTTCTTTGCACCAAATTCTTTTTATCAAATAGCACTTGCTCACTCTGGCTCACCAAATGCATCTACTCCCAATCCCGTGCGCCTAGCTTTCCAACACCAGAGGGTATCAGAGCAACCCCCCATGGAGATAAATCTTCCCAATTCTTTATATTGTGCATCTTCCATTGGGGGAATACCACTAGCTAGCATGTCCCTCTTCTAGAGACTCTTCCAGTGCATCAACAGTCTCTTCCTTGCATTCCTCAACCTCCAAAAATCTTTCAACATGATGTGCAGTTTCCAAGTTGGAGGAAGGAATGCCAGGAACCAGCTCAAAGCTTCAAAGAGGATAATGCTGGTGATATCCAAGAAAGGCTCCTTCAAGAAAATATCACTAGGAGAATTACAGAGTTGGAGTCCCAAATAAGATTCCTCAGCCAATGTGTGGTGGATCTATCTGAACCAAGCTCGTCCACACACCTCCAAGAGAGCTATCAGGCCACACCTAATATTGATGAAGCACTGACCAAGCGGAAGGAGGATAATCATTCAATTCTAGCTCAAGGACTACCTCCTCTTCCACATGTTTTTGCCACTTCACCCCTTCTCAAGGAAGAACCTATCCTGCACGAGGCAAGTGAGGAGTAGAAGATCCAATCTGCAGTCTTTCAAGAGGCTGTCATGAGTGATAATGAAAAAGAAATCATCATTGATGCTTCTTGTGAAGACACCATCAGCAGTGAAGAAGATGCAGGTCTTGCACATATGCAGATATTACAGAAATATGAGGAGGAACAAATGCATGGTGAGCTCTCTTCCCCTTTGTTTGATGAATTTCCTCACTATTTTGATGATGAGGATGACTACACTAAGGAGCCTGAGTTGGAGGAGGATCAGGGGAATATCTTTGAACATCTAGAGATCCTAATCTTTGAGGAGGAAAAAGAGAGGTCTATCTTCCTTGAGGAAGGCCTTGAAAGAGTAGAGGATGAGTCTGACAGAGCCTACAATGAAGCAAAAGGAAATGGGTCAGACCATGACACACTACAGAGGAGCTATACATATCAAAGGGCTAACAATGATAAGCCAGCAGCCATAGATTTCTTGGTGAGGAGTACCAATTTGAAGGACCAACATTTAATAGGCTTCCATGGACAAGCAGTGTATATATATGTCACAAGCATGTTTGAACCTGATCCACTCAGATTCCAGCAAACTCAGGTGACTAGCAAGAGGAGCAAGTCACCAAATCTCCTTTTCATTCAACTACTTGCCTGGCACCGTAAGTCTTCTTGCCAGGAAGGGGACTTAAGAAAATTTCCCTTTGATCTAGGAGGGAGGCAAATTTTCCTGGTTAGCTGTACATAATAGTTTGTTTTTAGTTTCTTTCCTGCTTTCCCTAAGTGTAGTTTGCATAGGTACTATTTTTAGCCTTGTGTGTTTCCCTTTGCTTGGGGGTAAAAGCTTCATGTTTGATTCTCAAATCTTTGGGACTATTGCTAAATATTTTATAGCTACATCTAACTCTATGCCCAATGGATTTTAAGGCAACTCAGTTCTAAAGCATAGCAGGCATGCTTCCCCTATGAGTTTCCAATCTATTGACCAATTTTGCCCACAAGAAAATTTTTGGTCAACTTCTCCCCTGTTGTTTAAGGCCAATTCATTCCAGGTTCAGAAGGATCAATGAATTCAGTTCATACCCAGGTTTAGTGGTTCAAAGGCAAAAAGTTCATTGGCTTCAGTTCAAAGGCTCATCAACACGCTTGGTTGAACCATTGAACCGTTGAACCATTTTGGTTCAATGGGCTCAGTTCAAGGAGGTTATAGTTCAAAGGAAAAGACCTGATGACTTTTGACAAGGATGGTGACTCCCCTAAGGCCGTCAATTTTAATGCAATAAACTAGCCATTTGTTTTTTGAACTTTTTGAGCATCAAGCATGGAAAATCCCAAGGAATGCAATGACTAGCCAAGAAATCACCCCTGAGGGCTGAAAGAGTGAGAAAGACAAAAATGAGAAAAGACAAATCACAGATGACAAGCAAGGAGAAATGATATGGCACAGAAGTGACAAGGCGGTCCAAGTGGCAAAGTGTAGGTGATTTATTACCTGATAGTCCCCAAATGGCACAAATAGCAAGTAACACGGCCCGTGCATTTAAAAGGGGACAAATTTTAGTCTTTTGGTAGAAAAGAGGCGTGATCCATGCTTCCACATTAAAGCTCGAACGCCAATGTCAAATTTGGTGATTATATAGCATGGTTCCAGTAGGCTTCTTCTAGAATGATTACAACACAACAGTGTTTTCCTCTTTCCAAAGGAATTTGACACGCCAACTTGTCAAAAAAAAAGTAAAAAAGTGCCAAGTTTCTTTCTCCTTTCTTCTATATATTCTAACTTCTCATTTTTGAGAAGGGTCAGATCTTCCACATTTTGCTAAGGCATAGCCCTGGCAAAATTTCACCTGAATCAAATAAAATGCAGTTCTACCTCCATTTGGATAGATATTGCTGAGTGTGCCTCGAGTGTTTTGTCTATGTCCAGTCATTGTTTCTTGATGCTCTCACAAGTTCAACACCAGCAGACCTGTTGTCTACAAGGCACCATTTCTATAGATGAAAGGAGAAGAGCTAACATTTGAGAAGACTATAAGAGAAGGAGTTACTTATAGTGTGCATTTCACAGTGCCTCAGTTGATTTTTTATTTCTTGTGTTTTCAAGAAAGCCTCCCTGCCAGTCTTTTGCAGTCTGGTCCTTCTGCCAAGTGTGTAGTGTATGTATGTATTTATCTGATTCTAAGAGTGGATGTCTGAAGGTCAACTTATTTTGGTACATCACCTCTTTTAGAGTAGGTTTGTTTTTCCTGCATCTCTCTCCCTTTTCACCCCCCCCCTTTATTTTGTGTGTGTGTGTGTGTGTGTGTGTGTGTGTGTGTGTGTGTGTGTGTGTGTGTGTGTGTGTTTTACACTTGTTGGAATAAGGATAATGCATCAAAAGGAGCTATCCCTTATCTAGAGACTCTCCTCTCCAGCTTCACTGTCCCACAGGTGAGAGAAAAGTTTCCATTATTGCGTGAAGAAGGCAGGAGATCGGCCTCCTGCCAAGGGTGCAATCTTCTGCGTCAACACTATAGTATGTGAAAGAGGTTTCTCAAATTTAAACAAGATAAATAATTATGATTGATCTAGAATTTCTTTGAAAACATTGGATATATTAATGTTTCTTTCCCTTTGTGCACCTCATGCTCTAAATGAGGTAAATTGAAATGTTATATATGACAAATGGAAGAATATAAAGGTGTGAAGGCCTCTTCCTTTACACCAATAGATCCATTACAATAATAGTTTGGAATAGAAGAATATAAGGAAACAAAAACTTCACAATCGTTATAATATGAGAAAGAAATTTTTGAATAAAAGTTAAAACTAGTGATATAAGTTAAATAAATATATATTTTATTTGTGTGATTGAATCATTCTCTAACAAATTAGAATCCAAGCTTATATAGTTTATACTTTTAGTGAACATCATTCTTTAAGTGAAGTGAAAGTTGATTGGAATTGATTTTTATATTAATTAAGACTATTTATAATCATTAATATAGCATTTGCATTTACATGTGTTTTATTATTAGACTATAAATAGGTACTACTAACTCCCTTCTTGTTAGATTTAGTAAAAATATAATAGTAATGAGCTAGGTTGGTTCTGGAAGTTTGTTGTACACTTGTAAAGGTGGTGTATGCAGATATAAACAAAACCATGATGTTATTCTGCTTCATGTTTTTGGTTTTCATTATATGCATTAAGTTGGCTACTATATTCCTAATTCCATCCCCAACTGATAGTTTGGGTGGGTAGGGATAGCCTATTACCCAATAATAGATGGGATCAAGAGGTGCATGGATTAGGTCTTGCCATATGAAAGACTTACTGTTAAAAGAACTAGCTGGATATGAAAGTTATGAATATTTGAGTTGATATTGTAAGTGTAACATTGTATAGCTTGATCCTTTTCTCTTTTTTTAATTTTTATTTAATTCCTTTTTCTTCTATTTTTATTTAATGATTACCATATGAAGTCCTATGTTTTTTTAATCCAATATCTTAATCCTCTTTTCTTTATTTTAAAAAAAAAAATCTATATAAATTCTCTCTTTATATTTAATGATTACCCTATAAAGTTATATTGTTGTTTGATCTAATATTTTAATCTTCTCTGCACTACTTTTAATATTTCTATTTTTAATTTATCTATTTTTATTTAATGATTATTTTTAGTTAAAGGTGGTAGATTCTCTTTTTCTAGTAAGAGGATTTTACAAATCTGACTGATTGACATTCTATACCATATGGTAGATATGAACACTATAAGTTATATGGAATTTTATATTTTATTTTATGATTAAACTATTTTTATCATATTTAAATTTTTATAGGCCAAAGCGAATCCATAGGTTCTATACTATGTGTTATATTTCAGCATTGTGTCGAGTAGGTGATATGGCACTTTATAGAATCAAAACTAATTATTTCTAGCATGTTGGGTAGGATCAATCATTTGAATTTGTGTGGCAAGTTGGAAACTATTACAACATACCAAATAACATTCTTTGTAATTACATTTTATAGTATATATATAGTGTAATTTTCCCTCTTCTTTTATGGAAATATAATAGTTTTGAGATAAACAAATATAATTAGTAGCTATTATAGATATTATAGATGAATTATCCCTCTTCCTTTGGGATTTTTACATTGTCATGCACTTTTTATACTTGGCTTTTTTTTACAGCCATTTTTTTTTTTGCATTTCTAGCATGGGTTCAAGGCCCTTTGATGTCCTATGATGGGTTCAAATTTGACTATTAGTTATGATTGTTATAACTTTTTAATCATACCGTTTTAGTCTCATATATATATATATATATATATATATATATATATATATATAACACTAATTTACTGCGAGATTGGTAATTATAGTGAGATTGGTTTTATATATTTACAAACTAATTCAGAAAGAAAGGTATTAGTGGAATCTGTTTATAGTGCAGTAATAAAAAATATATAAATATAAATGTTGTATTAATGATTATAAACTATTTTAAGTAATATTTATATTTATATTTTTAAGACTAATTTAAAGTGAGATTAATGTTGGTAATTATAGCAAGAATGGTTTTATATATTTAAAATACTAATTCAACAAGAAGGGCATTATCATTT
Source organism: Torreya grandis (assembly GCA_037957365.1). NCBI lineage: Eukaryota > Viridiplantae > Streptophyta > Pinopsida > Cupressales > Taxaceae > Torreya > Torreya grandis. Next base: position 1,520,037 of record JARHVA010004449.1, read on the forward strand.
ACATTTATATTTGGCATTTACTTTATTTTTGACATTAAAGAGTTAAATGGTATTCAAAACTATTTATAATCATTAGTACAACATTTACATTTGTGTTTTATGATTGGATTATATATAGGGAATGTTAATTCCCTTCTTGTTGGATTGGGTGCAGATGTAATAGTAATAAGCTAGGTTAGTTTTGAAAGTTTATTGTGTACTAGCAAAGGTGGTGTATACAGGTAAAAACAAAAATATGATGCTATTATACATCATATTTTTTGTTTTAGGTGTATGTTCCACATTGGCTATTACATTCCTACTTCCATCTCCAACCGATGGTTGGGGTGGGTAGGGATTATATACCTACTTATGGATGGGCTCAGGGGGTGCATGGACTAGGTCTTGACATATAGAGGAATTACCATGAAATGAACCAATTGGATGTGGAAGTTATGAATATATGAGTTGATATTGTAAGTGTAACATTGCATATTTATATGTTATTCAACTCAGTTCTATGATTTAAATTCTTTCTTTTAGCTCATTATCAGAAAATTGAAGTGCATTTGATTTGTATAAAATAAGATGTTATAAATTATAATTGTTGTACCCTTCTGGGTGAATGCTATAAATAGGTACTGTTAATTCCTTTCTTGTTTAATTGGGTGTAGATGTAACAATAATGAGGTAAGTTAGTTTTGGACGTTTGTTATGCATTGGCAAAGGTGGCATATATAAGTAAAAACAAAAACATAATTTTATTTTGCATCACATTTTTTGTTTTAGTTGTATTCTCCAAGCTAGATATTGCATTCCTACTTCCATATCCAAATGATGGTTGGGGTGGGTAGGGATTATATACTTGCTTATGGATGGGCTTAAGGGGTGCATGGACTAGGTCTAGACATATGGAGGGATTTTCATGAAATGAACCAACTGGATATGGAAGTTACGAATATTTGAGTTGATATTATAAATGTAACTTTGCATACTTAGATCTTATTCAATCCAATTTTGTGATTTAAATGTTATATTTTAACTGATTATTATAAAATATAAGTACATTTAATTTGTATAATGTTAAGATGTTATGAATTATGATTGTTGTACCCTTTTGGGTGAATGCTATAATTTCATTGAATAAATTTTGTAGGTTGCATTTTCAAAATTTTATTAAGTATTTTAATTTTGTGTTTGAATCATTCTTGATTCTGAATCACCAAGAAATTGAAATCAAATTTTCTTTACTTCATACTTTTAGTGACACGTGTAGAAAATTTACTCTTGTCAATCAAAGGGCATTTAAATTTACATTTGTCAATTGAAGGGCAACTATTTTTACAAGTTTTCATCACCAAAGGGTTGGATTCATAAATACCCTTTAGCTTCAAATCAAAATCAATGCTCCAAATTTGAACATTGAAGCCAACCCTTCTTTTGTCATTTTAAAAATCGTTGAGCCCTTTTTCATTCTCACATGATTTTTATAATTGGCAATTTTTTATGATCATTTTTAAAGTCTTCTAAGATAGGTTCGAAGCCCTTTGATGAGCTGTGACGGGTTCAAATTTGGATGTTGATGGAAAGAATAACTTAAATTGATAATTAGGGTTTTTACGGAAATGAATTAATGACTCACATGTCATGTTTTTGAAGTGTATGCAAAATGGGGTTTAAAGAGTTATTTACATAAACATGTTGGTATGGTACTATACATGATAGTTAAACTCTTGAAACATTATTGTATGCTTTGAAGATTCCAAATTGTATAAATTGATAATTAGGGTTTTTACGGAAATGAATTAATGACTCACATGTCATGTTTTTGAAGTGTATGCAAAATGGGGTTTAAATATTTATTTACATAAACATGTTGGTATGGTACTATACATGATAGTTAAACTCTTGAAACATTATTGTATGCTTTGAAGATTCCAAATTGTATAAATGACAAAATTCAAAAATTTAAAGTGAAACCAATTAGTTGTCATATAAACTCCGAATTATGATATTAAATTATAATTAAAATTATATATAATTTTAAAAAGAGAATTTTAGAAGTTGATTTTCATTTATACTTAAGGGGTGCCCTCACTTCAAAATACAAATGAGAATGAATTCAAATTTTATTAAATATTTCTTTTTATTTTATATATATATATATATATATATATATATATTTAATTTAATAAAGGATAATAATTTTTATTTTTAAATATAAATGAAAACCAATTTTAATTTTATCAAAGTTGTCTTTGTAATAAATAATTAAAAAATAAAGTAAACAATTATATTTAGATTATATAATTTATTCTTATAATTTATAAAATAACAATATTTAAAGATATTTAATAAAAAGGTGATAGGTATTGAAATGAGGATAATGATTGTTTATATCCATCCACCAAAATATAAATCACTTTAAATATTTAATATTTAGAATTAAATTATTAAAATTAAGATGATAATCTCATGATTTTGATGACGTTGATACCCTTTATTCATTACTAATTATTCAATATTAGAAATCTATTATATATTCAAAATATGGACAGAAATACCAATATTTTATATAATTCAATAACTTCATATAATACCTTTGAACATATTTTCAAAAAAAGTGCGACGGAAAGAACTATGAACATAGTCAAATTGATCAGAGGTAAAGAAAGAGGCTTTAGCAAAAGAAATTCATTTCATGACTCTGTAACATAAGTCTGCTTTCCCTAATGATTTGGTAACCGCTTTCACGTTGCGGCCCGTCGGTATTTGCGTAACAGCAGTCCACCCTTACCAAAACTGATTCCATTATTTGAATAATTCCTCAATCCAACAGAATTATGGGCACGTTGCATTATTCATTCTGTCCTACCAAAAGTAGGAGCCCTGTTTCATATTCTCTCTCATAGCAAGTACAAGGATTCCTGCGATTGCCCTTAATGGATATATCATTTTATATATAATTTCTCTCAGTTATTTGATGAGAATCCGTAGTTGGAAAATATAGAAAGTACACAGAGACAATGGAAGGTGTTGTGCAATATAATGAGGTCCATTGTGTGTACGAAGAGGCAACATGCCTGGCATAGGTGTGTATATTTTCTGTATTCATTGCCAAAGTTCTCAATGCTGATTTGTATTTTCTTATGTTCGTTGTCTGTCAATAGCCACAGATGTTGTCATGGATCATCGTTATGGGCTTCGGTGGACGTTAGAAAGAGAGGGATGGTGGAGGTCAATCATCATATTGGGTTCCACACCTAAAATCTGGTTTTTATTATCCAGAGGGGTAGTGCAAATGAATTGTTGACGTTTGGGTGGATGATGCAGCTCCATCTCAGAACACGTACTGGATTTGATCTTCGGAGGCTCTCCTTGAATAATCAAGATGATACATTAGTGATTAGAGATGACATTTTCTATGATTGAAATGCATTATATCGCTATTATTAATTAAAATTAAACGATAATATACATACATGGTTACAACAATAAGGTAGGGTGTTTGGTATTTCTTTATAAGATTATATGTATGTTTTAATTAAATATACTAATATTGTAAATAACAATATTTTATGATATTATTTGTGGCGGATGGGGGGATAGAGCATCCCTTTTTAAATGAACGATACACCTATGTATGTCTGTGTGTGTGTGTGTCATGCACACACATATGTATGTGTGAGTACACACATGTGTGTGCATGTGTGAGATAATTCACACATTATGTAGTATAATAAAATAATAAAAGTATATATGTGTATTCAGAAAATTATATATGTAATAATATTTGGGATGAGGAAATATGTAATTTATCATCTATAATAACATAATGTTGAAGGGAGTATAGTTAATATAAACTTTCTCCTAGATTATTAAAAAATAAATGTAGTTATGGCCTAGATCATAGATGTTATCATCATGATCATCTTTTGTCATAGCATCTAGATCAGATGTATTGGTGCCCAAATATGCCTAAATAATTTCTGCCCTTTTTTCTAAAGAATGAATGACTAAAGGTCTAGTTGTTATCCACTAAAATATTTCTACATGAAGTGCTCATCCTCATTAAAACCCCACTCTGGCATTTGTGTTGTATAAACCTTGTAAAACTCAATTTTAACTAACATTTAATGAATTCATGTTTTCGGTACTTATGGCTGCAGGGTTCATGATGTCAAAATGCTGAGATGAATAAAAAAGTGACTTATCATGTTGAAAAATAATAAAGGTCTTGAGACACTTAATGAAAATTATAGTGGGAAATACAACATGAAAATACAAATTTACAAATTACAAATTGCAAACAAGGCTCTGAAGTCCTTGGTGGAGATCCATGGGGGAAATGAAACTTTACATTTTGAAAATTACAACTTGTAATTTGCAAGGCAAATCCCAAAGCCCACATGAAAAAGTTAAAAAGACAAAGTAAACTCTTCAAAGGAGATGAAGCATAGACTTGGTAAAATCAAGGTGCATGAATTTTTCAAAAATCCTACATGGAAGTCCATGCAAGGGTCTTTATTATCCACATGGCAAGTTAAAAAGGGCCATGTAAATATTTCAAACCCACACCAATTATTTTAAAACCACATGGAAATATGAAGTCCAAAAATCAAAGTTTTAAAAAGGAAGTGAATCATTGACTAGGCAAAGGCCCATGAGGGGGTTGATGGATATCCATGATGGAGAAGGAAATTCAAAATGCAAGTTTTAAAATTGAAAATTATAAATTGCATTTGAAGAATAGAAGTCCATAGGAATGAAGGCATCCCATGTTGAGGTCAATAAAAATAAGTTTCAAACAATTCAAAAGGTGAGGATTGGGGTGGATATGACATGATCATATTGAAAGTTTGTAATTGTAAATTGTAATATGCAAGACAATGTCCAAAGTCCATGGTGGGAATTTCAAAGGTCAATGAAAGTGTAGGACCTGATGAGGATTTTAAGCAGAGACACAACACAAAAATACAACTTTGCATTTGTAATTTGTAATTTGTGAATTGTAAAAATAGTTATGAGGTCTATGGGTAGCCTACCTCGATGATTTCAAAGGCGTTGACTTGGAATAAGGGTCCATGTGTTGTCAGTAGGCTAAGCCTTGAATCCATGAATGACAAAATGTACCACACAAAAAACTAAGTGTCATCTCTAGATTAGGTTGACGTGGAAGAGTAGATGGAATAGATTGGGAGAAGGGTGCATGATTGATTTACTAGGCCAGATTCCAATTTTTATAGAGGTATTGAGTGATGAGTTAAGATATTTTAAATATCATGTTTGAAATCTTACTAAATAAAAGTATTTTCCTAAGGATAAAATAACTATCTACAAGTTTAAATTACATGGCTTCATCTCAATTCATAATGATTAAATAATCAATATGGTATAGAGTATAATTTCATCAATAATATCATGACATAGATATTAGTCCTAGGAAGCCATTGACAGAACATCAATATTCAAGGGAAAATGATAATAATAAATGGTGAAATATGCATATTGAATGGTCTGCTTGGGGTTCTTTGGCTGTAATTACACTTGTTGATGCCTATCTCAAGTTCTCAAATTAGAACTTAATTCAATTTTTGGATCTTGCATATTATTTTATGCATCTCTTCAAAACTTCATCTCAACTCTTGAATCTCATTTTAAAGTACACCATTTCTAATTTCATGGTTATATATTTTTTTTGAATGCTAATATTTCACCCTAGTTATCCTTTAGAAAAAATGTTGCAATTTGTATACCACTCTTCAGGGGAAATGATAGTAGTGATGTTGAAAGTGTGGATCAAGTATCTAGTTAGATCTTTGTCCTAATGAATGTTGTTTGAAAAAAAAATTGTATACATTACATCATAGGATTTTATAGTTTACAACCATTGGTATGGCCTCCTTGAATAAAAATTTGATGCATTCAATCACAATTTTCAGCCTCAGGAAGTCAATGATTTTTAACGACAGTTGCATATGTATCTTTTCATGAGCAGAAATTAATAGGGCCATCAAAGATATTCAGGAAAAGTTTGTTCTATTGAATAAAAGGATGTCGATCATCTTATAAGATGTAATAATATTTTGGGCCTCTACAATTTTTATTGCTTAAGTTTCTTGATGCCAAAGCTAGACACCAATCCTCTACCTGGATGCCAATTCTGTGGGAATTTTCAAAGGATAAAGTAAATCATATATTCTCAAGTGGAAAGTAGTATTTTATTTTAATTTTTTATGTTTTCAATTTGTAAATTACAAATTGAGGTCCAAATTTCATGTAGATGCATAGGGAATATGCAACTTTGCAATTTATAAATTGTAATGAAATGTACACCACCTAACCATCAATTCAAGAAGTAAGTCAATGTGTCTATGGTAGAAGTTTTTAGCGAAGATGCAACATTCATATGCAATTATAAAATGCAATGTGCATTCTAAGTTTCCAGACCCACCATATACATACCAAGTTAAAAGATAAAGAAAAACTTTTGGGTGGATATACAAAGTCAAAATGTAACTTTGATGTTTTAAATTGCAAACATGCAACCATACACTGAAATTATGCCAAGGCCAAAAAGAGAAAAATTATAAAAAGGGTCGAAAATCCCACCAAGGAAAAATAAAATAAAATATGCACGTATCACTATTAAGTTTAGTGGTAAAAATCTAAACAAAGGAAAATGCGAATAGGGTAAAGTCATAGGCAAAGTCAATGAAAAAAATGTAAAAACAAGAGTTAAGTGCCATTTACAATATTTGGATAATGTCAAAGAGCTCCATTGATGAGGGTGATTATTTCAAGGGTTTTGAGAACAATGTGGGCCATTGGAAGCATATTGAAATTGCCATAGATCCCACTATGCCTTCATTATAGCTAGAGCATTATAATGCTATCACAACAAAGCTAAATCTATCCACTATCTTGCACAAGGAGGAGGGAGATCATCATCAAAAAAATTCTAGTTTGGAAAATGATTAGTTTTAGGACAAATAAAAATGGGTTCACATAAATACAAAATCAGTTTTGATCCTAAAAGAATATTCTCTCTTAATCCAAACTACATCAAGATTTCCAGCCAAGCACATCAAGATTCATTTAAAATATTCATCATTACATAGACAACTACCTACCGGAATGATTTACTTTTAGAGCATGATCTTCCAAGCATGATTAAAGGCATCTTCCAGGTGGAGTATATTCCCAAAATATTTTGGTAGAAATTTTTATAAGTAAAACTAGCCTATCCTCTTTATAGAGGCTGTTGTTAGGTTATTGATTTTATTTTTAGGGTTTAAGATTTTCAACTTTCAAAAAACTACCATGTGCTTTTTCTCTCATACTAAGGTGATTATAGTTGTATAGTCATTATAAAGATCTAAGAGCATCTTGTGTATGCCTTCCCTATTTTAGATCAAATCCATAATGCTTTTCACCATTGTTATGCATTTTTAATGTTATGTACAATGATCTAATTTCATGTTAATGAAAACATATGTTATTTTTTTTGTACCTGGTCAATTAAGTGCAATGGGACTTTCTTCATACATTATTGATTGGGTATTTAGTTTTGTGTCTATTAATGGTAGATGTTGTAGGCATGAATCTAAGATTGTGATTTCCTTTCTGAATTGTGACTTGGGAGTGTTGTGTTGATAGTATTTTAAGGATAACATCAAATTATGGAGTAAATAGGATAAAGTGCTTGAATATTCAGTCACAATGTATGCTTTGGGGTTTCAAGGGTCATTTGAATATTTGTATTGTATTGACACTAATGAGTGTAAAATATTTCTGATAGTTTTCTTTACATTTTTTATCAGTCTTGTGCATCTTGGAATGAATGATAGCTCAACTATTGAAATAAATCCCTTTATTGAAATCCACCACAACATACTTTTATATTTACCTAACTCATCCTACCTATCCTAACCCTATAAGTAATACATGTTGTTGGATATTTGTAAGTGTTATTTGCTCATAAATGCTTAAATATTGTAAATTTGGAATGTGTCTGTAATTGCTCTTTGAAGCTCAACATTATGATCCTCTATTTAGCTCATATTTATCCATAATTTCTTTATAAATAAAGAATAAAATCACCCTAGATCTAGCTTTAGTAGCCTACTCTAATTTTAAAGCATTTTTCTAGTCTTTGTGATAACTCTTCCTGAGTGGACTCTACAATTTTGGTTATGCTCTGCTCAGATTTATTTGTGTGTCAATAATTCCCTAGAGATTGAACTCTAGTATCACTCATCATAATCAAGCCACTCGATGGGTCTTCTCACCTTAGTTTAGGTAGAGCCAAAAGTAGTAGAAAACTAACCATACCCTTTATCAGTGTCTTCCAATCATTTTTTGCATCCAATCTATCCAAATGTTAAACCCTTTGCTAACTATAATGACATAATTCAATTTTATCATTTACTTTTACCATCTTTTCAAGTATGTAAGGCTGAATGAAAGAGGTATACAAATGGTAACCAAAAGTTTGTTGGTACCATTTTCAAGGATTGAAATATTTGATCAATAAATCACCACTGAGTAGTTTCAGGTGGTATTTACTCATATTATTTGAGGTTGTTTGAGTCTGATTGCAAAGAACTAGTTATTTGTTCATGTTTTAAATTGATTTTCCATTTTGAACATGAATATGAATTATTTTGTGTCTTTATTTTACATGTCATCATTGATTACTACAAAGCATAATTTTAGATTGTATCACTAAATATTTGTATACTATTATATCTTAGAATTTTCCTTCTAGTGGTGACTCTAGCATTTTACCTAGTTTTTGAAAGATTAGTGCACATTTTAATTCCTTTAGTTTTGAGCGTTCTTTTTTTTGTAAATCTAGAAGGACTAAGATTCCCTTTTAAAGGTGATTCATTAAAAAATCTTGTCTATGAGTTAAGTGTTAATCATAGAAGAAGGAGACAAATTTAGAGGCCAATTAGAAGACAACATTCTACTAAAAATGAGTGTTTGGACTATCAAAAAATTGATACACCTAAACTTTTATTTATTGAAATTCCTTTGATTGAATATTATCATATCTCTCCTCATAATTTAAGCTTTATAATCCTATTTACTACCTAGCACCTTCTCAAGCAACTTAATCTCCTTGTAGGTTTGATCCCCCTATTCCACCTTACTCACCCCCTCACATTTGTTTACCATCTGATTTGGAGCCCATGATTGAACCAATCATGAGGCATAGAGATCTGTATGAAAATTAATGTCTTACATTTAGGATTCTTAGATTCATGACTATTAATTTTGATGAAATAGAGGGTTATCACAATGAAGTTATAAATGAAGTAAGAACCTGACTCCCTATGTTTGAAGGGAATAATGAAGTGACTGGTGAGTAGCATTTTAAATATTTTCATCTTATCATTAAGGATTATGAGTATGTTTGTATAAATATCTTTATACACACAATGGAAGATGATGGTCGTGAATGGTTCAATTCCCTTCCCTACAAATGAATGGATTAATGTGAAGAAATGAAGAATGTTTTCAAAGTATAGTATTGTGATAGGATTGATCTTAGGTTCCTTCTCATATAATTTGAAAACATAAATAAAAACCCTAATGGGTATGCTAAGGACTTAAATACAAATTTTAATAAAACTATGATGAGGTTTTTTGATAATATCAGGTGAAGTAATACATCTTGCTTTATTAAATACTATGAATTTGACAAGAATGATGTATAGTACTTGAGGGGTAAGGCTCCAAAACCTTTGAGGTTCGCATTTAACATGTCCATCCAAATTGAGAACAATATAAAGGTTGTGGGTAAACCCTTTAATAAAAGAGATAATGTAATGTTGATAAATCTTGAAAAAACTTAGTCTAATAAGACTACGAACCATGAGGATAATATGAAAACCTTGTAAACTAATTTCAAGAAGATGCCATACAAGTTGGCCAAAGTTGAGAAGGGGATTCCTCATGGGTCTTATATTTAGGAGAGAACTCAAAACCAAAATCAATCACAAGGGAGACCTTATTTCCATAATCAAAATAATGATAGAGGGAAGAGACCTACCCAAAATGACATAAATTACATTATATGAGATGGGAAGGAGGATCCTGATCTATTGAATTTGAAAGTTAATGCTATGGATTATGATCTTGACATTGATTGGTGTGATACGTGCTTCCTTCCCCATACTACTTGTGATATTGTTGAATGAGTTGATGAAGATGTAGTGAAACAAAACGCTACATCTGAAAATGATGGGATTTTAATGTTTGATTATCAAATCTCCTAAATTAAAATTTTGACCTCCATAGAATTGTTGAGTGTTACTACCATTGATAAATTTTGGAGTGCAGTGAAAAAGGTATGTGTCCTAACTTCTAAGTTCCTTTGTGATGTAAATATGACACAAGCATATGAGTTACCCAATCATGACTCTAAATTTTTAAGATCAATGATGATAAAAAAGTATGATGGGTAAATTCCTTTAGTTGAGGATAAGTAGTTGTTAATTAATGCAATAGTTTCCCAAGATAAAGAATATATTTTGAGAAGTGATAAAAAAGGTGTTATTCCTCAATAGATTACCCTTGAAAATCTTAGGATAGGAGATAGACATAAGGAAGTTAAAAACTAAATAAGTCCCTATTCCTTCCAAAATAAAACCTACTTCCCAAAATTTTAAATAAAGTAGTGATCCAACTAAGACTAGAAAACCTTTGATAACTAGTATCCCTAAGGGTATGAATGATGTAAGATGAAATCCACCAATAAAAACTATTGTTAGGAATGCTAGTTCATCCCATCCTATTCCATCTCTACCATTAAATGAATTTATTCCTACTAAAAGTGTTGTCACCCTTCCTCACTAAAATATATGTGACATGCCCCAAGTATTGATTCAATTAAAAATCACTATCCCACTTGTTGAGTTGCTATGAATACCAGAACATAGGAGGGGGGAATTTGAATATTTGGAGCTTAGTGAGAATACAAGTACCAATGAATTTACTTCAGACCCAACATTGTTAGATTATAATGAATAATCAAATTAGGTTATTGAAACAACCCATTAGGTTTATTTGGGGACTGAATTGATAGAGAATCAGTTGGATGTTGACCCCTTTTACACAACCAAACTGATTAATGATTTAATTATTCATAATTGTATGTTTGATTCTGGAGCCTCTTGCAATGGGAATCCCTTAGGTGCCCTTAATGAATTTGGAGTAAAACAACATCTGAATTTGGCATGTGTTATGCCATGAACTCATGAGAGGTACTAGTTGCTAGACAAATTAAAGGATTGGTAGTGTAATTGGTTGTGCATCCAAGTAAGTTCCTAAATATGGATGTGGTAGTTATGGATTATGCTTCCAAGTGGGGGATGATTTTGTCAATAAAATGGGTTACTAGCATGGGTGGTAGCGTATAGATGGACAATTCTTACGCCACCATTCCTATGGATCATAAGATGGTGAAACTTCATAGGGAGCCTAAGATGCTACATGTTCTTGAAGATCCAAAATGAGCTCTTAATGAGGTGTTATACACTAATGTAGAGTAGGGTAACTTTGTTGGGAATATATATTATGTTGAACAATATTTTTTTCTTGATAATGGACATGACAAAGAAAGTGATAATGCTTGGAAAATGTCTTTACATGGGGCTTGCTCAAATCTTAGAAATGGAGCTAGGCTTGCTTTTATGCTTGTAATAAAAAATCTTGTAAGTTTTATTTCAATCTATCTTTTAAGTGTACTAACAACATTGGTGAGTATGAGTCACTCTTGCTTGGTTTGAAGATTTCTTGAGAATATGGAACTATAAGTCTAATTATAAAGGGTGATTCTGAGTTAGTGGTTAATTAGGTTCATAATGTCAATAAAAATGTTAGTTTGATTCTTTGATGCTTTCAATATTTGTTATCATGATAAAAGTGTTAATGAGGACACTGATAGACTTATAGGGTTGGGTTTTCACTTTGAAGGTGAGAATATGAACCCTCACTTTTAGTATCAAGTGGAGGTTTTTGACAATGATGACTGATTAGAAGGTTTCATAATTGGAAAACATAATTTCAAGATCAGATCATGGACTTGGAATCCATTATTCAAACCTATGATGGGAATGAAAAATTGTTTTGTAAAAACATCATTAAACTAAAGACAAACACCATCATAAGAAGATTGGTTATTCTAGAGGCATATTATGATAGAGCAGATTGAATCAAAACTCAAGATCTTTTTATCCAAAAGGATGTGACTGAATTTAATTTGGGATTTGAAGAAAATCCTAGAAAGGTCTAGCTTGGTAATCACTTAAGTGCAGAAGAGAAACAAACCTACATGTAGTTACTAAGGAAGTACCAACATTTTTTGGCTTGGTCTTATTATCAACTCAAAGCATATAGAGAGGATTTATTTCATCATGTCATCCCATTGTAGCCTGATAGTAAAACTTTTAGGCAAAGCAAAGACCTATTAACCCCATTTTGGCCATAAAGATGTGAGAAGAGCTAAAGAAATTAAGGGAAGGTGGGATTATTTAGTCCCTATAGTAAATAAGAATGGTGACATATGCTTTTGTGTGGATTTTTGAAATTTGAATAAAGCTTCTTTGAAGGATAATCACCCCTTACCCGATATGGATAACCTGATGTATAGTGTTACATGATGAAATATGTTTTGCACATTAGATGGTTTCTTAGGGTATAACCAAGTTGTGGTGAAATAATCTCATAGACTCAATACTAAATTTACAACGCTTTGGGGCACATATGTCTATATGAGGATGCCTTTTGGTTTAATGAATGTTGATGCAACATTTTAGAGAGCTATATATATTGATTTTGTAGAGGTAATTGACAAGTTTATTTTTGTATATTAGGATGATATTATAATTTATTAAAAAAATAGAAAAGAACACTTAGAACATCTAGAGAAAGTGTTCCTTAGAAACAAGGAGTTTGGCATTTCCCTTAATCCAAACAAATGCCACTTCGAAGTATAAAAACCCAATTTGCTGGGACATATAGTGTCTAAGGATGGTGTCATGATAAACCCAAAAAGAGCAAAAGCCTTTGTCAATATGCCTATCCCAGAATCCAAGAAGGGAATTCAATCCTTATTTAGATAAATCAATTTTGTCTGAAGGTTTGTGTCCAATTTTCTAGAGATCACTTTTCCTATTACTTCCATGTTAAACAAAGACCAGACCATCAATTGAGAGAAGGCTATATGATATTTCAATTACATCAAAGGAGAGTTGAAGATTGCCCCTATCTTGGCCAGTCCTGATTACACTATGGAGTTTCAATTTTTTTGTTTTGTATCACAAAGTACTATACATATTATTCTACTATAAAAGAATGATGATCGTCACGAGCAACCCACAGCTTTCTTTAGTAAAGTGATGTAAGGATTTGAACTAAATTATAATATCATGTAAAAACATGTTTTTACTCTCTTGAAGCTTGTTAAAATATTTAGATCTTATATTCTAAGTTTAGAGATTGTTGCATATGTCACAGATAGAATGGTGAAGGACATCTTGACTCAGATTGAAATATCAAGATAGAGATGAAGGTGGGTCAACAAATTGCAAGAGTACAACATAAAGATCTAGACCACCAAGTTGGTAAGCATGATGGGATCATCCAAGCTCACGGTTGAGACCAATTTGTAAGTCATGGAGGTAAACAATGTTATTTTTAATATTGATTATTCTTTGAGTCAAATCAGCATGTCTCTGTGGTATAGGGACATTGTTTGTTACTTGAAAAGTTTGAATTATCCCCATAAATTAGTTAAGAACAAAAAGATAACTCTTGAGCTTATATCCAAGATGTAACTCTTAACTAAAAATGGATGGGCATGGAAGAATCTAGATAGGGTTCTCCTAAGGTGACTGGTAGAAGAAGAAAATTTTGATTTATTTGAAGACTTCCATAGTGGAGTGGGTGGTGGTCACTTTGTAGCTAAAGTCACAGAGCATAAAATTCTGAGAGTCGGTTATTAGTGGTCATCACTCTTCAAGGATGTTACACATAAATTAAGAAAATGTGAGAAATGTCAGCATTTTGATGGAAGGTTGAAATCTTTTGGTTCTCTCTTAAGTTTGTGTTTCTCCTCATGTCTAATATCCCAAATTAAAACCATATCAATTGAAGGCCCATTTAGACAATGGGGAATGGATTTTATTGGGAAGATAAATGATTCATCAAGCACTGGCCATAAGTAGCTATTAGTTATGAATGACTACTTCATAAAATGCATTGAGGTGGTCCCTACAAAGAATGTCACACACCAAGTGCTTATGGTCTTTCTATTGAATCACATTATTTGTAGATTTGGTGTTCTTGTCAGATAATTGTTGATAGTGCCATGAGTTTCAGAGCTAAAACTTTGGTGGCATTATGCAAAGAGTACAGGATCACATTAACTTATGATTTTAATTACAACCCTTAGAGGAATGGGCAAGCAAAATCCAGTAATAAGAACTTGCTCAAAATCATTAGAAGTAATTTGGAAGCTAACAAAAAGAAGAGGGGTGAATAGCAGAAATTTGCCTTGTGGGCTAAGAGGATCAAAACTAAGAGAGATAGAGGCAAAATCCATTTTGAACTTGTTTATGGAGATGAAGTAGTTTTACCTATGAATCTACAGTTACCAATGTATCAATTCATTCAACAACTAGAAGAAGATGATGAAATTAACCACTATGAAATTAGGATGAACCAATTTTATTGATCTTGATGAAACTAGAAGATAGACTCATGAGAGACACCTCAAGTTCAAGGAAAGGCTCAAAAGGATATTTGACAATAAGGTCACTCCAAGAACTTTTCATGTAGGTTATATGGTTTTACTTTGGGACATTAGACACGAGGAGAAACACAAACATGATAAATTTTATGCCTTGTGGATGGACCCTTATTATATTCACTACAGGGAACATACCTTATTCTTAAGAGATCTTGATGGTGAGATTCTAGAGCTACCAGTTAACGTCAGACATCTAAAACACTTCCTTGACTAAGTCCATGTTTGTGTAAGATAACGTATAATGTATAATTCTGTTGTTTTGTTGCCCCTCTGCATTGGGCTTTGTTTATATAGTTCTTTCATTATTTTTCATTGTGTGTTCATTCTCAGTTCCTCGTAATCTATTTTTGTTGGTGTGTCCTAATTTTATTGGGTCTCCAAACGTGTTTATTATGAAATTGTCAAAAAATTTACCTTGTGTCCCAAAGGATTGGCATTGGGTCTTTTTTTTAGGGGTTCTTCATACACCCGTACGGGGGTACACATCCCCAGGTGAAAGCCAGTGTTGGTTGACAAATCTGCCTAAACAATTTATGCCATGTTTTCCAAATGAGTGCCCAAAGGTCTAGTTGTTGTCCTATGAAAACATTCTACAAGAAGTATCCATCTTGAGTAAAACCTCTCTCTTGCATTTATGTTTTATAAACCCTAAAAAACTCGATTTTAACTAACATTTAATGATTTCATGTTTTAAGTACATTTTGTTTACAAGATCCATGATGTCAAAATGTTGAAATGAATAAAAATGTGACTTAATGTGTTAAAAAAATGAAGGTCTTGAAACACTTAATGAAAATTACGGCGGGAACTACAACATAAAAATGCAAATTTGCAAATTGCATATTGAAAACAAGGCTACGAAGTCCACGACAAAGATCCACGATCAAAATGCAACATTACGTTTTGCAAATTGTAATATGTAATTTGGAAGGCAAATATTTAATCAAAAAGACAAAGCAAAGTCTTAAAAGGAAATGAAACGTCGACGTGGGAAAAGCAAGGTGCACGAATTTTTCAAAAAGCCTACATGGAAGTCCACACGGGGGTCTTCATTGTCCTCGTCGAAAGTTGAATAGGGCCACGTAAATGTTTCAAACCCACTTCAATTGTTTTCAAACTACGTGGAAATATGAAGTCCAAACAGGAAATTTTTGAAAAGGAAATCCACGACAGAGAAGCAAATTCAAAATGTAAGTTCTAAAATTGAAAATTGTATTTGAAGTCTTGAAGTCTACAGGAATGAAGGCATCCCACGTGGAGGTCAGCGGAAATAGTTTTCAAATAATTCAAAAGGCAAGGATTGTAGTGGAGATGACACGATCACATTGCAACTTTGCAATTGTAATATGCAAGATAAATTTGAAGTCCATGGAAGGAATTTTAAAGGGAAATACAAGTGTGGGACCTGACAGGGATTTTAAGTGGAGACAACACACAAAAATGCGACTTTGTATTATCAATTTACAAATTGTAAAAATTGTCGTGAGGTCTATGATTTCAAAGGCATCGACATAGCATAAGGGTCTACGTGTTCTCAACAGGGTAAGTGGTGACTCCGTGAAAGACAAAATGGGCCATGCAAAAAGAGAAGTGTCATCTCTAGATGAGGTTGATGTGGAAGGGTAGATGGAACATATTGGCAGAAGGGTGAATGGTTATTTTGCTAGGTCAGCTTCCAGTTTTTGCAGAGGAACAATATCAGGTTTTAAAGCTTACTGAAGAAAAAAACTGCCTTGAGGAGAAACCAACTCTCTCCAAGCTGAAATGACATGGCTTCATCTCAGTTTAGAAGGACAAAAGAATCAACGAGGCATATAGGATCATTTCAACAATAATATCATGGTCACATATATTAGGCCCAGGAAACCAGTACCAGAACATCAGCATTTGAAGGAAACTGATAATAAGAAATGATGGAATACGCATATTATATGGTATGCTTGGGGTGCTCTGGTTGTGGTTACATTTGTTGCTGCTTTTCTCAAGTTCTCAAAGTAGAACTCAATGCAATTTTGGCTCTTGCATACTATTTTATACATCTCTTTGAAACTTCTTCTCAACTTTTGAATCTCATTGTAAAGTCCACCATATCCAATATCGTGGTTCTCTTGTTCTTTTAATGATAAGATTCAAGTAAGGCGGTCCTTCAGGACAAAATGCTATAGTTTACACACCACTTTTTAGGGGAAACAAAAGCAGTGATGTTGAAAGTGTGTATCAAGCAGCTAGATTGGTCACTATTCTGATGAATGCTGCTAGAAAAAACTTCGTTTATATTACACCACAGGCTTTAGCATTTCACAATCGTTGGTATGGCTTCTTTGAAGAAAGATTCGATGGGAAGAATCCCACTTTTTAGCCTGAGGAAGTTAATTATCTTTAAAGATGGTTACAGAGGTATCTTCTAATGAGTGAAAATCCACAAGGCCATCAAAGATATTTAGGTAAAGTCTGTTCTGTTGAAGAAAAGGATGTTGATCACCATATAAGATGTAGTAACATTTTGGGCCTTCCCAAGTTTTATTGCTTGAGTTTCTTGATGCCAAAGCTAGACACCATTCCTTCCCCTGGATACCAAGTCTGTGGGAGTTTTCAAAGGCTCAAGCAAAGCCGATATTCTGAAGGGAAACACACTATTGTATTTCCATTTTTTATGTTTAA
Source organism: Torreya grandis (assembly GCA_037957365.1). Taxonomy (NCBI): domain Eukaryota; kingdom Viridiplantae; phylum Streptophyta; class Pinopsida; order Cupressales; family Taxaceae; genus Torreya; species Torreya grandis. Next base: position 1,537,498 of record JARHVA010004449.1, read on the forward strand.
AATTTGCAACTTACAAATGGAGTTCCAAAATCTGTAGAGATCTATCTGAAAGATGCAGTTTTGCAAGTTTAAAATTGCAATCAAATGTCTGCCACCTACTGGTCAATGCAAGAAGTAGAGTCAAAAGGTCCATGGTGGAAGTTTTTAGCAGAGATGAAACATTCATTTTCAATAGCGAATTTCAATGCACATTCCAAGTTCCCGAACCCACCACATAAATGCTAAGCTAAAATACAAAGTGAAATTTTTGGGTGGAAATATAAAGTGAAAATGCAACTTTGAAGTTACAAATTTTAAACATGAAGACATACTCCAAAATTCCACCAAAAAAAAAGTGAAAAATTACAAAGAGGGCCCAATATCATTCCACCAAGGCTAAAAGTGAAAAATTAAAAGAAGGGCCCAAAATTCCACCAAGGCAAAATAAAGTAAAATATGCACGTATCAGGATTAAGTTTCGCAAAACAAAAAAAAAATGGAATAGGGCAAAGAAATAGGAAAATTCAATGGCAAAAAGGTAAAAACAAGAGTTAAGTTCTATTTCTAATATTTGGCTAATTACGAAGAGCTCCATTGATGAGGATGATTACTGTAAGGGTTTTTAGACCAAAATGGGCCATTGAAAGCATATTTAAATGGCCATGGATACCACTCTGCCTCCATTACAGATGGAACATTCTAATGTTATCATGATAAAGCTACAACCATACTTTAGCTTGCACAAGGAGGAGGGAAACCATCATCCAAAAACTTCCAGTTGGGAAAATGATTAGCTTGAGGACAAAGAAAAATGGTTTCACAAAAAGACAAAATTAATTTTGCTCCCAAAATAATATTATCCCTCAACCCAAACTATATCAAGATTTCTAGCCAAACACATCAAGGTTAGCCTGAAATCTTCATCATTACATAGACAACCACCTACCTGAATGATTTCCTTGTAGAGCATGAGTTTCCAGGCATGATAAAAAAACATGTTCTAGATGAAGCATATTCTTAGAATATTCTAGTTGATAGTTTTGGATAATTAAAGAAGCCTTATGCTATTTACAGAGGTTGTTGTTAGGTTATTAATTTTCTTTCTGGGGTTTAATCTTTTCAACTTTTAAAAAGTTGTTATATGTTTTGTCTCTCTTACTAAGGTTATTATAGTTGGAGAATCATTAAAAAGCTATAAGAGCATATTTTTTATGCCTCCCCTATTTCAAAGCAAATCAACCATGCATTTCACATTTTTTATGAATTCTGAAAATTATCTACATTAATTTACTTTCAAGTTAACGAAAACATGTATGATTTTTGTTGTCTCTTATTACTGAAGTGCAATAGGGCATTCGTCATACATTTTTTATTAGCTATTTAATTCTATGTCTATTTATGGTAGTTGTTCTCAGCATGAATCTAAGATTGTAAATTCCTTTCTACATTGTGATTTGGAAGTGTTGTGTTGATAGTATTTTAAGGACACCCTAGACTTATGGAGTTGATAGGAGATAATGCTTGAATATCACTTGTAGTGTATGCTTTGGGGTTTCAAGGGTAATTTGAATGTTTGCATTGTATTAGTAACAATAAATGCAAACTATTCCTAATAGTTTTTTTACCTTGTTTATTGGTCTTGTGTATCCTGGAATGAATGATAGCTCAACTATTGAAGGAAATATTTGTATTGAATGCCACCATAACCCACTTTTATATATACCTAACTCATCCTACATATTCTACCTATGAATGCAATACATGTTGGATATTTATAAGTGTTATTATCTCATAGATGCATAAATATTATAAATTTGGAATGCGTCTATAATTGTTCTTTGTAGTTCAGCATTGTGATCCTCCATTTGGCTCCTAGTTATCAATATTTTATTTAGAATTCAAGATTTCAATCACCCTGTGATCTATCTTTAGTAGCTTGTGTTTGATTTGAAAGCATTTTCCCAGTCTTTGGGATTACTCTTCTTGAGTGGACTGTGTATGTTAGGTTATGCTCTGGTCAGTTTTGTTTGTGTGATAATAATTCCTATAGAGATTGAATTATTGTATCACTCCTTGTGATCAAGGTACCTTATGGGTCCTCTCACCATATTTCAGGTAGAGGCATAAGTAGTAGGGAACTAAGCATACCCTTTGTTGATGTCTTCCAGTCATTGTATGAATTTAGTTCATCCAGATGTTAAACCCTTCATCAATTATAATGACATAATTGAGGTTTATCATCTTGGTTTTCCATCCTGTAAAGTGTGCAAGCTTGAATGCAAGAGGTGTACAATTGGGAACCAACAAGATGTATGTGAGGAATCATCTAGTTCAATGTATATTTCACCATACATAGATTATTCATTGGTGTAATCAAGATCCTCTTCATTTTCATCCTCAAAATCAAGACACTTGACTATAAAAAAATTCTCTAGACCTGTAAAGGCATAATTAAATAATTGTAAAAGTTCTTCAAGTTATAATATACATAATATATTTTATCTCACAAAATTACCTAATTTCATCATTGGAAACGTGTAACCTCTTTTAAAGTATGGAGTCTAGTCTTTTTTTTTTTTTTAAGGTGTGTGCCTTGGGCTCGTAGTAATTATTTGTTTGATTGAAAAGAGTTTTGGGGATACACTGTAACCATACCGATTCACCTTGCTTTGCTATTCTTACCATGTTTAAAACATAAATATTTATCTTATAAAATTGGTATAAGTGTGACTATATATAAGGATCTATTAATATAAAATATTTAAATTGTAAAATATCTAAACTTTTATGAATCTAATATGTCTTGGTCTATTTAAATTAATGTTCTAAATTGTTTTAAAATTTCTTTTTTTAGATCATTTCAGTTTAGATTTTTGAAAATTGCTTAACTATTTTGGACTTATTACTAACCTTTTCATGGGAAATGAGGTCCAATATTCCTTTATTTCAAAGTGAAATGGCTTAATTTCCATATATCTTTCATGTTCATGCTTAGTTATTTTATTCTTATTGGATTGGTTATCTTCAAATTTGGTAAAATACCTTCCTTTATTCATTTATATCTAACCACATTTTACCTTTGTTTTGGGCTTTTGGTCATATTAATTTTTGTGATTAAGTTTAAATTTTAAATCAAATGGTTATTTTGGTTTCCCCATCAGCTACTAGTCACTTTCCTTCTCATGAGTCTAGGAGTAAGTGAGGAGTTACCACTTGTCACTCCCTCCATTTATCAGCCTCTTTAGGCATAGTCATTTTTATAAAATATTTTGGATGCCTAAAATGAGTATGCATGGAATAATTCATCTTACCCATTTCTCTGAGGCCCCTCCATTTTCTTTATATACTAGATATATTCAATATGCATGCAATTATGTCATGTGGCATAATCTCATTTCCTTAGGCCCCTGGAATAGTTCATATATTTTTTATTAGTAGTCAATATATCAGATACCTAAAATCATGCCACATGTTATATTTTATTTCCCTAACCTCTTGAAGGGTTTGAATGCCTATCAGCCTTATATGAGGCCTCAGATGAGTGAGATCTTGACAAGTGTCATAAACTCACTTCGTTAGGCCTTTTAAAAAAATTAACTCAATGGGATGATCAATCAAGCCAAGAATGATAAAATTCCTACCATATGGCATGACCCTAGAAATTGGAGGATGTGTTGGTAGCCATATCAGTAATGCATGCTATTAAATTTGATGACCATATAGCTTGTTAAGATTGTCAAAGAATTAGGATGCTTTCCTTTTGGATCAAAATGTTTAAATTTTCTTATGTATTTTGATTTTAGATCCATTTACCCCCTTAAAATCCCTAAAATTTATTATGTTTGTATTATATATTATATTTACACTTATTGATTTATCTTTTGAATAGACTAAACTAATTATCTTCAGAAAAAAAACCCTTTTCATTATTAATTATATGATTTGTTCCCCTTTCCTTTCAAACTTTTGGACTAAGTCATTTCTAGTAGAATTTGAAATCTAACATTTGCTTTATTTAAATTCTAATGGCTAGATCCTTTTTCTAGAAGCTCATATTAAATGAGAATCTACCACATTTCAAGATAGTAGGGTTCTGCTTCTCTTGAGTGCCTTGGACAAAGAGCTACCCAATAACCCTCCAGGTCCGTGAGATGATGCCATGTGGCATAATTTAGTATCCTCGAGCCCAAATAATGTTGAGTAAAAAGTGAACATATGGTAGACTCTATAGGTGAACATGATCTTTCCACTTATCAATATTGTGATGTACCCTAGCCAACAAAAAGTTAAGATGATTTGGAAGCTTAGCCAAGTTGTGATTTAGTAAAAAGTCATTATGTAGTAATATCCTAACACTCGTGGGCACTTGGATTTCATAAGCAGTGAAAAATGGACACATGGTGTGAATTTATCAAGATAGATATGTGGACATCCAAAAATTTATATCAAATCCTAAATTTGATGACTGTCATGCTCGTATAAGCTATTAATATCTATAAATTGGGTTTTGAGTGTAATCAGATATGTGTAGTCATGAACTATCTTATCATGTAGTGAAGGAAAGGTCATGGAATACATATTTCAAGGCAAATTAGATAGTGGCTTGAATTATAAAATGGTATGAACATAAGCATTAGATAGCTGAAGGACATAAAAAGTTAAATAAGTTCATTAATTAGATGTGATCATCATAATAAAGAATATGGTTAAAATGTCAAGAGGAGTGTTTACATCTTGAAGATTAAGTTTACTGCAACATTTAATAAAACTATAATCTATAAAAAGTATTGATAGTTATCTTGAACATGTGTAAATTTGAATAATGTATTATTCCAATATTGCCTTATTACTAACATTTAATGAAAAAAGGGTGCATTCAAAGAAAGTGTTTTTATCTTGAAGATAAGTGTGTGGACAATTATAAAATGTCATTTTTGCCTTATTACTATAGTTTAAAGATGATTTTCATGGCTTTCATTACCTTAAGATGGTTTATTTATTCATCAAATTTAGGCCTTGTATCTTGACCTGTGTATTTAATATTTTTGCCCACTTCATGAGCGGAGGGTTTGTCTCCATCTATGGGTTGAACTATATATAAGGCTAGTATTTATACTGAGTTAGGTGTAAGTTTTTTTTTTTACATTAGCAAGTATAATAGAAGAGTAGATAATTTTTTTTGTAATTTCTTGCATTCATAATTAGTTTTTATTATGAACAATAATGTTATGAATCAATTTTTTGTAAAAATATTCATTATCAATTGAAAGGTTGTGAAAATTATTTTTAATTATTTGTGCATGCATATGGTGATTTCATCCATATTTATTGATATTTGAACACCTCACACTCTTGTAACATCTTTGTCCATAGTTTTGTGGATACTAGTAGGATAATAAGTTGCTTTCATGAATGCCATCTAAGTAAATGTGTCAGGCTTATCTTCACTTCAAAATAGACTTACATATATCTCTTCCTCCTTCTATTTTTCTATAATTTTTTAAAATTTGTTAGAGTTGGTAGATTAGATTCAAATTGGAAATTTGTGTTTACATGTTTATCTTGATTGTAAACCATGTTTATTATTTATTATAAATTTTTGAATATGTGTATGGAATGAAAATATGTAATAAATCACCCATATTCTCATGTCAAATTCATTCTTTCTGATTTTATAAGAAATTTATCCACATTACCAACATTACCTATCATTTATTCAAGAATCATCCCAAACATGCCCCTATAAATGGAAAACTTTTAACATCAGCTACCAAGTTACCCTATAACCTAAGACATGATATTAAAATATCCTGGGAATATTTTATCTCTATTTAGGAGAGATTGGGTGGATTTTCACCTTGCCTAAGTTGGTGTGCTAAACAATCTATCAAAAAATTGGCACTAGAAATAATTCTTAAGATGGAATTATTTTAAGATATATGATTAATTATGGTTTGAAATCAAGGTTTTATTATTGGTGAAACATTGTGTATAATGAGAAATTCCAGGATTTAAAGTTAGAAAATATAAGGATTATAATGATTTGAATGTATTTTAAGGGTGAATTTGAATTGTTATACCTAACAAAGCATAGAAAAACTAGATCTAATAAATATAAAACTAAGATTAGATATACTCATTCAACGAATAATTCTCCTATCGCTATAGGTTCCTTTGTTAATCATTTTTCTACCCCTCTAAAACTATGAATTTTTCTTTTTTTCCTTGGTTGAGTGAATTTCCTTGTAAACATTTCTAGGGTTGCATGATTCTCCAAAGAATCCCAAAAATTTCTATCCAAAATTGTGCAAGGTGGGATTTAAAATATTAAAAAACATATTTAAGATTTTACAGATGCCATAAAAAGAAATAATTTCCAACATGATGATGTGGCTTATTAATTGTTTCCTTATTCCTTATATGAGGTGGCCTACTCTTTCCAAATAGATCCATCACCTCTTACAGTGATCTAGTAATTGTGGTTGTTAATCATTTTAGGGTACATAATGATCTTGTCATCATGTATCATCACTTTCTTTCTACCCATAGAGAACTAAATGAACCAATGAGTATATTTAACACCTATTTCCATAAGTTGTACAAGAATTTGAAATACCCCCATACCTAAATAAAAGTGGCTACTATTCACACTTAATTAAGAGTGTTGGACCCAATGACATATATGTTCCTTTGAAAAAATTAGGTAACCCTTGCATCTTTGTCTTTAGCCTATAATGAAGCCTTCAATATTGAGAAACAAATGATGCCATAATGATATGGCATTGATCCAATACTATATTTAGTAAAATCAAGAGAATACAACCAAATCCTAGTGATTAATTAATCACTTATGCATAATACACTAGTGATGAACCTAATATTAGGATTTATGTACCTAAACCAAGAAATAACTTAAAATACATTCCACTTAAATCAACTATCTTAGATTGAATTTATTCCTCCAAATTAAATGATTCCATAGTTAGGTAATAAATAACTTCTTTTAACTCCTTATCAAAACTATGTTGTTCCTCCCAACATGAAAGGTCATATTAGTCTAATTTGTAATCCATAAGTAGTCCCATTATTTTTAAATAATTAAACACATTCTAAGATGGTTCTTAATCTAATAACATCTCACCTACATTCATTTTTTTAAGCCATAAGTCCTTTAGCCAACACAAATCAATAAAATGGTAAAGGAAATAATCTGAATATTAATGTAAATCCTAAGATAAGAAACTTACAATAGTTAGTTAAAATATTGATCAATGATGTAATTGATCTATAAAGACATGTACCTCATAATAAAGATATGAATAACCCTACTCAAAATAGAATTTTTAATTTCCAAATCACATATCACCAATGGAATAACAATCATTACAATAGAGGTGTACCTTCCTCTCTTGACAATGTAAATCACACCAACTATGATGTTGGTAATTATATAAATTTGGTTGATTTGGCCTTACCCACTTGGTGTAGATTATATATTATAATGGATCATGCTAAAATTGATTATTTTAATTTTTAATTTCCAAACCACATATCGCCAATGGAATAACAATAACTAAAATAAAGGTGTACCTTCCCCACTTGAAAATGTAAAGCACACCAACTAGGATGTCGGTAATTCTCTAAATTTGGTTGATTTATCCTTACCCACTTGGTGTAGATTATATAGTATAATGGATCATGCTAAAATTTATTGTTTTAATTTTATGTAAGTCTCAAACATATTTTGAAAGTAAATGTAAAAATTATAAAGTACACTCTTAGATTTAGAAATTAGTGAATTCCAAGGTGAGAGTGATAATGAACCAAAAGATACTTGGATGAAGTTTTAGGGTTTTAGGAAATTTGAAAGGGTAAATAATTATAAGTTAAGGATCAAATTTAAGTTACCTTTGACAACATATACTCCTAAAAATAACACCTAGATTCCATCTGATGAAAAATTGAATAATAATCCATTTCCACTAAAAGGGCCTAACAAATCCTCATAATAAATGGAGAATTACACTCCCTTACAAGCTGATAAGTCACTAGAAAAAAAAAACTTAGATAAAACATAATATAATACTTAAACAAAACTAAAGATAATATATCCAAGTTTGTATTGTTATAAATGTCTAATCAGAAATGATTATTGTTAAAAGCTTTATCTCCTCCAAAAAGAAAAGAAATTAGTAAAGTAGTGGATGCACATGCTTATTTTTATAAATAAAATACTAACACTCCCATTTTACTTATAATAATTTTCATTTTTGGTTTTAAAAAACATAATTATATGGTATATTTAGGTGATTCAAGAAATACGATGCCATTCTTAATTTGTTAGAAGTTAGGATTGACCCCTACCAAGTCAAATAAGAAGGTGATGTAACTTAATAAATTAGAGGTTAAAGTGGTTGGTGTGTTGAACTATATTCACATGAAAATAAATTTATATCCTAGGGTGAAATGGTTCATTGATATTCAAGTAGTTTATATCCCTAATGTGTATTGTATGCTCCTATATAGAGATATGTATAGGAAATTAAATGGATATATGGTGATCTATTTTTCACATATGTGGTTTCCATGAAATTATAATTTAGATCATATTAAGATAAAGAGGATAATTTATTATAATAACACCAATGAGTTCTTTTATGAAGAATCTGATCTTGGTGTCAATCCTATTGCAAATAATGTTGAAAATTTCTTCTTCATTGGTGTTGTTTCACCTATTTAGCAAGAGATGGCATAAGAGGATATCAATGGTGCTGATGCTAATGATAGAAAATATTTTTTTAGTGAGCTAATTTATGAAAATATCAATGTTAACATTTTATGTAAAAAAGAAAATTTATAATTTCTAAGAATTTAGCTAGCAAATGGGATTGAGGAGCCAGACAAAATAATGAGAAGATTCATTCTATGAAACCAAGGTACTATTGCCATATATTGGTGTCCCTAGAATTGGATATTTAAATAATATTAAACCTTAATTTGTGGGCACTGTAGTCCACCATTCTACTCAGCATTGAGGATAATAGAAAAAGAGATAGTGGGTAGTTCTAAATGAGACAATCTAGGTGATGATGAAGAGTTAGAAATGATGAAGGATGGAAATACCTCTATAGAAAACAACTCTACTCATACTTCAACTATTGAAGATAGAACTAGGAGGGTATTTTTAAGCTAATAAATATATGTTTATCTTCTTAATGTAAAGAGTATAAGTAATGAATATGAAATTGCTACAACACTCATATCTTAAAAATAATAGAAAACAATAGATAGTTAGTTATGTCTATTAAAGTTTAATGGTTACAAATCCAATAAAGCTTTTGGTGATGGAATTGAAATTATCAATCTAAAGGGGGAGGATTATTTTTATGCATTCAATTTTTTGTTTTCTTGGACAAATAATGTTTTTGAATATGAAACATTGATTCAGGGACTTCAGTTTGCTATCAGGAAGAAATTCAAATATCTAAATGTGTTAGGCTATTCAAAATTTGTGGTTAAGAAAGTTATAAGCCACTATGATTATAATGAAAGATATTTGTGAAGGTACCATAGTAGAGTAAAAATAAATTAATCCATTTTGAATATAAATAATTCCTCCTAGGAGTAATCACATAGAAGACATTTTAGTAACAACAATAAGTAATTTAGATCCAATTGTTAATTCTCACTCGAAGAAGATTTAAATACAATTAATTTCCATTCCTTCCATCCCAAATCATAATATAAATTTTCATGTTTGTAATGATGATAAGCATATTATTTAATTTATCATGAGCATATATGTATTTCAATTTTAGATCATGGATCAGGCTGATAGAGATGGCTTTGGTCTAGATGAAGAAGGCGTGATAAACTTGAAATAAAATAAAAATATCTCAAAAGGTATGGCCTATGTAGAAAGGTTCTTTGAAATGTACTATAAATATGAGAGAGATAATTAATCACTTTCCAATAGTATGATTCATGATACATTTAATATTTGGAATGTAAATGATTCAAGGAAAGTGATCTTATACACAACTTGTATTGAAATAGAGAAGTATGAACTTGCACAAGATTTGGGAGACTACAAGAACATCATAGCCTACATTTATGAGGATTTGAATGTATTTGACATTGTAATCCTCACTCATACCATTCCTCTTTAAATGAGAGATAAACCTTTCCATTAGTTACATAGGCATGCATATCCTTTGATATAACCTTTAATCTTCAAGGAAGTACAAAATTTATTATAAACTGAGATTGTTTTTCCTATTAGGCAGTCTATATGGGTGGAAAACCTTGTTACCATTCATAAAAAGAGTAGAGAGATTTTCTCATGTGTGTATTTTAGGAACATAAATAAAGCTTCAAATAAAAATAATTAGCCATTGACATATTTAGACTAGATGTTATAAATTGTGAATGGTTCAAAAATGATGTCTTTTTTAGATGGATAATATGGTTACAATTAATTATTGGTGAACTATGAGAACAAAATAAAAATATATTTCAATAAAAATTAGGGGACCTTCACATACAATAGAATGTTATTGGTTTTAATTAATGCAAGTCCTACATTTCAATGTGATATGGACATTGCATTAAAGGATCTGATTAGTAAGTGTATTATGATTTATATGGATGATCTAAACATATTTTATAAGAAATAAAGTAATCATGTGAAAGACTTGATAATGATATTACAAAGGTTTAGGGATCAAGGTATCTCATTGAATGCAAATAAGTGTATATTTAGAGTTATTGAAGGCAAATTATTCAAAAATGTTATTTTCAAAATAAGCATATGCATAGATTAGGATCGAGAAGATTTTTTAAAAAAAAAATTGCTTGCCTGGTATTAAAAAAGAGTTGAAGTCATTCTTCGATAAAATCAATTTCATATGCAGATTCATTTTATTTTATGTTGATATAGTTAAACCATTAAATAACTAGCTAAAAAAGATGTTACGATTGAATGGAATAGTCAAGTACAAGCTATATTTTATAAAATTAATAAATCAATTATGAACACCCAAATGTTAATTAGTCCAGATTATAAATAACCTTTCTGCATTTATTCCTTTTCCTCATAGAATTCAAGTTATGTTGTTCTAACTCATAAAAAATAAATTGGATATGAGAGACCAATGTATTTTATGAGCTCTCCACACATAAATATTGAACTCAAGTATTCTGCCATTGATAAACAAGAATTTTATTCAATCAAATTAACTAAAAATTTTAGACATTATATTTTATGTATAAAAGTGTTGTCCATTATACCTAATCCTATTTTAAATGTAATGTTGATGCTAATTGAGGTAGATTAATACAAAGGTAAGTGGATGACTCATTTACATGAATTTGATTTATACATTCAGTGGATGAAAATAATAAGAGCTCAAGCACTTAGTAATATAATGGTTAAACTTGATTATTAGATTGTATGTCAATAGTACATAGTGAATTCCATCACCAATGATGAGTTCTATTAAGACATAATCTATTACTTATTTAATAAAAACTACCCAAATTACTTGAACTACATTCAAATAATATCATTACACTTAAAGAGCAACAATCTCATGATAAAATAAGGTATTTATATAAAAATAGTCATGAGGATATTTAATTAAGATGTCTAAATATAATTTAATCAGCTAAAGTGTTTAAATATTTTCATGAAAAATATGGAAATGGCCATGGTTTAGGGAATACTACATTCCACCAAATCTTCTAGGTAGGTTACTATTGGCCACATGTTTTCAAGGATGCTCATGAATGTGAAAATCTACCATAATAGTCAAATTATAACACAGAGAAAATTTTCCTGTTATGTGTTTTCAACCCATTATTTAGGTTTAGGTTTTTACAATGTGGGCACTTGACATTTGATGCAAAAAAAGAGGTTGATCTTCCAGAGGGCATAAATTTTGATCTGTAACTCTTTTTGATCCCATCTTTGCAAATAAATGATTGACTCGAAAAAATTGATGTAGCAATAACTTAGCCTATCTAGTTGTGGAAGTTTTTATATCTTTTGGAGGGTATATGTTACCATTTAAGGGCCTGAAATTACAGTTTAATATTATTTTTGGTAGATTTCTAAACTTAAAAATTGTATTATTTTTGTAAGAAAGATTGAATTTTAGTTGGTATTCATCCAATAGGTTAATCTTAGTATTTAGTTTATTTTTTGATATTTTTAGAGCTACACATGGTTACATGCAAAAATTTCTAAAAATAACAACTACTAAAAATAATAGGTCAATTTTTATTAATTTTAGAGTTTTAGTTTTTTTAATTTCATATCTAATTCTGAGTTGGGGATTATATATGCATGGATTTTAATTATTTGAATTATTCATTACAAATTAATATAAATTACTGTTTTAAAAACTTGTTCTATTGGTATTTTATTATCTTGATAGCAATCAAGTTCATTATTTGGTATCAGAGCAAGTTTTAATCTTGGGGGTGTAATAGATGGTGAGAGGACAATGAGGAATAATTCAGATGAACCATTAGAAGTATAATAGTTAACCTATTTTTTTGAGAATGAAATAAAAAGAAGAGAAGAAAAAAATGTCAAGGGTGACATAGATCATGAAGAGGAAATTATATCAGCAGAGGAATAATAGGAACCAACACCATCAATGGAAGAGAGGATGGTTAGAGATTTATAAGGAAGGAATGAAGGAATAAAGGTTGACGTTCTAGATTATGGATGAAATTTAAAAATAGAAGATTTGATAGATTACATGAACTGCATAGAGAATTTTTTTAATGGAGAACTATGAAATAAGATGAGAAGGTAAAGATTTCATGCAAAAAATTTAAGGGTCATGTAATTATTTTGTGGGATCACATATAGAAATAAAGATAAGAAATGATAAAGAGAAGATCAACTCATGAAAAAATATGGATAAGAATTTGAGGGATAAATATCTTCCCATGGATTATGCACAAACCCTATACATAAGATTTTAAACTTTGATTCAAAACTAATGATATTATTGCATAAACCATATACATAAAATTTTGATGTTGTTTACAAGTTTTCTAAGGCTGTTAATTTTATTGCATGTAATAAAACCAATGATGACATTAGAGTTGCAAAACTATTTTTGGAGGACTTTATGGAAGAAAATGGGGACTAAGCTACAATTCAATAGTGCATACCACCCAAAAAAAAGGGAAGGATAGAAGTTTTAAATAGGGGCTTGGGAAATTTATTAAAATACATAGTTGGAGAGAATCCTAAGTAATGAGACTTGGATTTACCACAAGTAGTTTGCATATAGTATTTCAATGAATAGATCAATAGGAAAATAAACATTTTGAATTGTTTAAGGAAGAAATCCTATGATTTTTTTTAGATTTAGTATAGTTTCCAATTGTATAATGATTTACCGATGATGCAGATGCATTTGTAGAACATATACAACACTTACAATAAGAAGTAAAAATAAAGTTGTAGTAAAGAAATGAAAAGTATAATGCAGCAAAAAATATGAGTATAAGATCAAAAATATTTTTAAAAACAGATTTATTGATGATTTACTTAAGAAAAGAGATATTTATGAAAGGCACATATTTCATGTTGAAGTACAAAATAATTGGACCATGTAAAACTATGAATAAAATAAATGATGATGCTTATGAGGTGAGTTTACCATAGTATATTGATATCTCTCCAATATATATTGTTTTATATTTATATGATTTCTATGGAGAATATGGTGAAGGTGAATAAGATGAAAAATTATATTCATATAAATAGTTACCAAATAAGAATAAATAAAAGATAGTGCAATTTATAGATAAGAAGACAATAAAAACAAGGTAATGAAATTATGACAAGTACCTTGTATAGTAAAAAGGATTACAATATGAAGACCACTTGGATTATAGAATGGGAGTTGAATAATATTTATAAAAACAAATGAAAGTTGTAGATTCAGATAAAATCACAGGAGCTGAGTGTTTTCAACAAGAGGAGAATGATGTAGAAAAAGAGGGAAATGTTCTAGAGGCCATAAACTTTGATATATAGCTCCATTTTAGCCCATATTTTCACCAAAATGACTATCTATAAATGTTTGGTGCATTAATAACACCTCCCATCCAATGATGGACATTTTTGTGATTCTTTAATGTCATACATGACCATATGATGGTCTCAAATTACATTTTAATATTATTATTTTTATTTTCTAAATTAAAAAATTATATATATATTTGTAACCGGACTTGAAATTCCATTGATATTCATCTGATCGGTTAATTTTAGTGTTTAGTTTAATTTTATATATTTTTAGAGATGTGCATATTTACATTCAAAACTTAATAAAAATAACATGTATTAGAAATAACAAGTCATGTTTATTAATTTTAGAGTTCCAAATTTTTGCATGTCATCTCCAATTCTAATTTTAGGCTTATTTATGTATAGTTTGTAATTATTTCAATCATTCAATACAAATCAATAACTGTTATCCTTTTAGAAGATTATCCTATAGTTATTTACTTGTCTTTATACTAATCAAGTTCATTATCTTTGTTGGAACTATCAATTATAATTCATTGACTAGAAATAAGTTTATCTTTATGGTAAATAATTATTATACTCATGTGATTGAGGTTCAATCATTAAAAAATTACATAATTAAAGTGGTAATCAGCTTCCTTTTGGAACATATCATCACCAAGTTTTCAATGTCATTTACTTTGGTATGTGATAATGGTCCTACATTCTATTCCTTGTAATTCATAGAGTGGACATACACTAATAAGATAATACTTAATCCCTCCTCTAATTATTATCCCTAAGGTACTGGTTTTTTTGAACTACAAATAAGAATTTACTTAAAGTGATGAAGAAAATCTTGGATAAGAATTTGTAAGATTAGCATAACATGTTAAATTTTGCACTTTTGTTTGATAAATTTAGAATCAAGTCTTCCCTAGGTACTTGACACCATTTGGTGTATGGTAAAGAGCTAGTTTTCCCTATACATTTGAGAATCGGTACCTTTTAATTTATGATGTATTATCTTGAAAATGATGACATCAGCCTTTATCATCCATAATCATATGTAATTACCCCCTAATTGGCCTTCATCACCCCTCATAGTCCCTGGTCACGCCTTCATCTACCCTAAGTATCAATTATTATCCCTAAACACTCCCTAATCAGCCGTCATTGTCCTTAATCATCCCTCTTCACTCACTAATTAGTGAAAGCATCTCTCTTTACATCTTTATTTTTTAATATGCTTGAAGACATTACATGGAATCACTGAATTATATATAATTTTGGTATATTTATTTATCTTTTGGAAATAAATACATAGTAGAATTACAATGCTAAATAATTATACATCTAAATCAATGAGTTCTTTTGGATAATAAACCACAAGTAAGAGGGATCCGCTCCATAAAAATCATCTAAAGAATGATCCTGCCTTTAATTGCTTCACTATTTTTGTTAGGGTTCTAGCGAGATTTATACCATGGTTGATATATATAATTAACCATCATTCTGAACATGGGACTACAACCCTTTCGATATTATATATAATCTTAAATATGAGTATGTTCATTAGTTCTTCTCATCACATTGTCATTAGGTATCGCTAGGTGCACTAATTTTATAAGTTATTGCATTAAACTAATTTATATATCTTTAATATTCAATGTTTCAAATTTATATTAATTCCATAGAGAATATGGTGAATGGGAAGAAGATTAATAAATAGATTGGAAATAACTGGGACCAGAGAAGAATAAAGACAAGATAAAATGGGTTTTGGGTAAGAAGATAGTACACATAAGACAAGAAGTTATATAAGGTGTTTGGTACTATGGAAAGGAGTAGAAAAAGAAGAAAAAACTTAGATTTAATAATGGCAGTTTAAAAATTGACATGAATAAATGATAGTTTTACAACTAGTAGGAGTAGATTTGTTTTCAACTAGAGGAGAACGATGTAGAGACTGAACTTCTGGAGGCTATAACTTTTGATCTATAAATTTGCTTGATCTTTAATTTCTAAAAAAATGATTGTATAAAATATTAAATTAAGTCATGAATGGTCCTAATTATTTATGCACATTTTCATAAATATTTAGAGGTTATATGTGACAACCTAAGGGTTTGAAACTGCATATTTATGGAGATTTTACTATTTTAGAAATAAGATATTTTTTAAGAAGATATGAACTTGAATTGAATTTCATCCATTACGTTAATTTTACTGTTTAAGATATATTTTTATATTTGAAGTCCATCTGACCATGCATGTAAAACTAATTAAAAATTATGGTTGAAAACATTCTAAAAGACAGAAACTGGTAAAAATAACAATTTTCTAAAAATTACATGGGTTGGTAAGCTTTATGTAACATTTTATTTAGTTAGTTTTTGAATTATTTATGTAAAAACCAATTATTATTTGATATTTATTTAAACACTTTTATGTAATATTTTATTCATTCAATGAGAATTAGCAAAGAAGATTAATTCCATGTAATTTCTATGTTTTATGCCTATGGATATTTTACATACCTAGTCTATGTTTTCATCATATAAGTCATCACCAAAACACCAAACTAGAGTGATTTGAAATAAATTTTGAAATTATTAAGTTATTATATCCTCTCTAACAATAAGAGAGTACAAAAATTAAAGAAACTCTACCAACTATTAGCAAGAGATAAATTTCACTACTTTTTACAATTCTAGTGGATTACTCTACAAGATTACACAGATATTAATATGCTGCATAAAATGTGTTTAGTAGTGGTTAACTAAAACATTAATTGCAATCATAAGTTAATTTTTTTATACAATGGGAATCAATTAAAATACTTTATTATTTCCACCTAGGTCTGGATTTCTACTCTAGTAACTAACAAGTCACCTTCATGATTCACTGCTTAACTTACACTACAACTAGGTTTCTAATTTAGTCTACTATCCACTGTAACCCGCTCTCATATTTTAAAAATATAAAAATCATAAGCTATTTAAAAATAATCATTTTAAATCACTAATTTTTGGATATTTAAATATTATTGATTAAATTATAATTATTTTTTATAATTCTATTTATATTTTTAAAAATAATTTTAAATATTTCTTATGAATAATTTTTTTCTTAAATATTAAAATGTTTTATTTACTCAATAGGAATGATAAATATATTTTGACTTTTTACTCTCTACTATTTCTCATAAAACATAGTAATTAGCTTTTAAATGTAAAATTTAAGCTGTTATGGATGGATTATACTCATGATGACAACTGACATTTTACGGTTTTAAATATTCTATTACCTCTAATTGTTTTATAATTTTTTTATATATATAATTACTAAAATTTACATAAAAATTAACATATTTCAAACATTTCATTAACCATAATCTCACGTAAATCTCACATAAGAATATTTTTTTCTAAAACTAAAAAAAATAAGTGTATCATATGACTAGTCTCTATTTCTATTTTGTCTGTT
>JARHVA010004449.1:1560000-1561369 GCA_037957365.1 Torreya grandis
AATATATAATAATAAATAAATAATAATATGTGCTTAGCCTTGGCTTTGGCTGGCGTTGCACTACACTATGTTTTATACTAAATATTAGGTTCTTCTTTCAGCAAGTCAAATTTATACATTTTTAGAAGGCAAGGATTCTATGCATTAGGGATATCATTGTGGGGGTGTGTGTTTATATTTTTTTAACAAATTTCAAAATATAGTTACTTTAATCAGTCTCATAATCATAGTGTATTTGTGTATATAGAGATGGGGGAGATTAATTTTTGTTTTTCAAGCAAATCAAAAAATTAATCAGTAAGTGAAGCGGGAGATGGGGTTTATTCATTGGGAAGAGAGAGTAAATAATTTTTTAAATATAAAATATATATTTTTTATTGGGTTAAGCATATAAAGTTGACATCATATTTATTTTTGAAAGTTTATGATATAATAATTATAAATTCTATAAAAAATAGTTTAGTTATTAATAAGTATATTTCATAATAATATTTTAAAATTTTGGATATTAAATTGTAAATTATTTGAATATTATAATAATTATAATTATTTGATTGACTACAATAAAATAATTAATTATTTTGAATGAAAATTATAATACTATACTTTAACAGGAACTAATTATAATAAATATATATTTTCAATTATTAATGATTCCTCTCTCAACTGGACCTTGTTAAAATCTAATGTTACTTCTAGATAAACAACAATATAAGAAGTAGATATTTATGACAATTATTTGATTGACATGCAACTCAAATAATAAATAGATTCCTCAATACTTATTGTGTGATATGTAAACTTACATGTGATAGAGAGATAATGGGGGCCTTATCCCCTATGTATATCTAGGATCCGATATCAGATAAGAAGTCAAATCCAGAGACTTCTTTTCCTAAATGACTTCCGGGTATTCATGAGATACAAAATGGGTTCATCAATCACTTGAATAAGTATTTAATACTCCTTTTCATCCCTATGTGTATATGTATGTGTGTATAAATTGGTTGTGTAAATAAAACAATTATTAGTCTACTGGGACTTAAGGAATTAAACTTTGAGTTGAGGTTGGAAAAGCTTTCAGGGTCTGCTGTCAGGATATATATTTATGCCTAACATATATGTATTATTATTTGGAACAATATTTTCAAATTAAAGAGTATGTTAAGTTCATTTTAATTTGAGATTTCTTGTAAGTCAATTGTGGGTTTATTTTTAATAATTACAAAAATTAAATATGTTTAACTTTATTTATTATAGAATAATTAATATAACTATTTATTTTATGGTTTAATTTTATAATTTTTTTTCCAAAATCAATTTAAAAAATACAACTAATTTATTATTTTATTCAGTAATCAGAAATTTA